>OY253754.1:2700666-2927830 GCA_958009045.1 Oxytorus armatus
ACGATAGTAGTGGAAAATTTTTTGAAACAAAAGTTGCATGGGACAACGTGGGCTATCATATGGCGTTAGTTTTTTGTTGCTAGGTGGAGTCGCATCGGAGATTTCAAGTTCAACATTGTTTTTTTTAGATAGAATGCTATGTTTTGGTACTTATTTTCTGGTAGCGGTTATCGAGACGAATCCAACGATGTTTTTTTTTATTTTTTTTTGTTTAAAAAAAATGTATTTACACGGTACATTGTAGGTTTGATGAAAACGCCGTATTTAGTAAATATTTACTATTAACGCACATTTACATTACATTGTATCGTACAATGTATTACATTGTATTGTGTCTTGTACGAGACAACGATAGTAAGAATGGTAAGACCAGTATCATCGCATCAAGCGAATGTAAATGATGTCGTATTATTTTGAAGAACAAACCGATATGCTTCTAATTTACGGAGAACGTCAGAAAAATTCGGTGAGAGCTAGAGACTTATACGCTGAAAGATATCCTGAAAAAATTTTTTGCATAAAAAAAAAATCAACAAATTTTTTTTTAATATCATTGGATTCGTCTCCATAGCCCATATCAGAAAGTAAGTACCAAAACATACCATTCTATCTAAAAAAACAAAGTTGACCTTGAAATCTCCGATGTGACTCCACCTAGCAACAAAAAACTAACGCCATATGATAGCCCCCGTTGTCCCATGCAACTTGTGTTTCAAAAAATGTTCTACTATTTTACTATCGTTCTACTATCGTTCTTTCGGAGTTATTCTACGTGGCAACAGTTAGTGCCTCACCCTGTATATAAATATATACGAAGTGCAAACTTCAGTTAATTAATAATACGTCGCCGCAACGTAATTAACGGCCGATTAGCATCTTATTAAAAAGTTAACAGCGGACAAGTCTCTATCTTTGATTAGCTATATATCTATATTTAGAGGGGCTTATTAGCTTTCACTGAAACGAGACTTTGGCAGATGTTCGCAGATATATCTGCGATGCTTTTCCAGCCGGGAGAATGTTAGAAACCGCTGTCGGAGCGTGAATCACGCGAGATTAACCGAGAGGAGGAATTTGGCATCGAGGTTTTAATTGCGCGCTTCCAAGAGTAACAATTTTTCCATAATTGCGAATGGTTAAACGAGGAAAAAAAAAACAATTGTTTTCCTCTCTCCCTTCTGCTCTTCTTTTCTCCGTGAAGTAACGCGCTCTCTAACAAACTACCCACGCTTTGCCGGTCATGTTTTTTTTTTTTTTTAATGGCGAAAGTTATAATGCTAATTTTTGCCAACGTGAAAATTTAATCGAGACTTCCGAGGTCGATTTTTTTTCTTCTTCCTCCGTCGTTTCGATGTAATCCGACGGGAGAGTCCAGCCGGACAATGTGTGTTTCTTCACATTTTCCGTTCTACCAAGTTTACCTTCGAGAATTTTTCTTTTCTTTTTATTCCTCGTACACGCTAATAGGAGAGACAACAAGATGCCTCTCGGATTCTCTGGTATGTACTAGCGTGCAAATTGTTAATTTTTTTTTTTTCACCATCGAGTTTCCCCGAGAGAGAAAGATCCGGCTGACTGTGGTCTTTCACGTGAAATATTTTTTCGTCATGGCGTTGAAAAAAAAAAAAGGCTTCTATTCGCGCAGAGATTATCGCATCTCTCACTCTCTCACTCTCTCGACCTCTCTCTCTCTCTCTTTGTGGTCGCGGTCGAAAAGTTCTTGTCGGGACGAGCGCGTGGGCGCGCGAGAGCATCTCGTCGCGTTTTGACGTCGTAATTTTCTGGTTCTTTCGCGTGGGAGACATTGAGGGGCCGGGAGGGGAAGAAAAGGAAAAAATCCGTGGCGTGCGTTATTCCTCGTCAATTCCGTGTTTCCGTTGGCAAAAAGCTTTGCCGGACCGTGCAAAGTTTGTTGAAAGGAAGCATTTTATATTTATGTAGGGGAGACTGGGGCAAAATGGCCTCCTGAAAAATTATTTATAAGAAAAAAAAAATTTGAAAGATGTTTCAATTTGAAAATTATTATTATTATTGCCGGAAGTATTGGCAATTAGGGCACCGACGACAAATCTGCGGTCATTCCGTTTGAAGGGGAAACATTTTGAGGGGTGGGTCCCGCTTTACCCTGGACAATTTTTTTTACTTTTTTTCAGACGCGACATAACACCGGTAAACAATTTATTTTTGAATCAGAAGCAATGATTTAGGGTAGTAGTCTGGTAACTTAAGCCGATTTTCATGTCTTTTTTCGGAGGGCGTTTTTTTGTAGGAAAATAAAAATGAATCGTTTTGGATATTTAGGATGTTTTTAATTACATATTAAAGATACAAAAAAAATATTTTTTGAATAAATTTAATAGTTTATTATTGTTATTATTATTGATCGAAGTTGGCACCTCGAAAAAAAAGCGCGTGGGTGGCCCCGGTGATTTTGGGTCTTGATGTTATCTGAAATCAAAAATTCTTGATAATTCTTAATCTATAGACATGTCATTCTGGTCGGAACTACTGAAATTAAATTTCATGGATAAATAACAAAATGGAAAAAGACGTTTTTTTCCAAAGTCCGCCATTTTGTTATTTATCCATGAAATTTAACTTCAGTAGTTCCGACCAGAATGACATGTCTATAGATTAAGAATTTTCGAGAATTTTTTATTTCAGACAACATCAAGAGCCAAAATCACCGGGGCCACCCACGCGCTTTTTTTTCGAGGTGCCAACTTCGATCAATAATAATAATAATAATAAACTATTGAATTTTTTCAAAAAATTTTTTTTTTGTATCTTTAATATGTAAATAAAAACATCCTAAATGTTCAAAATGATTCATTTTTTTTTTCCTACAAAAAAACGCCCTCCAAAAAAGACACGAAAATCGGCTTAAGTTACACGACTACTACTTTAACGCTATTATCAACGTTCTAGCAGCGTTATTTTCTTAGATGAGGGCCATTTTACCCCCCCGCAGTCTATATAGATACACGAAGGAAAAACATATTTAATATTTAATAAGAAATATTCGCTGGTAGAAGCGAGAGAAGCCGCAATTTTCGTCGTTAACAACGGCGGATTGCAAAACTTTAACGCAAACCACCGTTGAACTTGTGACTTGATTAAAATAAGAGGAAAAAAGAAAAAGTTGTTAGTCAACGGTGTTTCAGTTTAGTGCATACAAATGAGTCTAGATGCGACTTCATCGTTCGCTTAATATTTTGCGAATGTTGTCGGGAAAGTTCGCGATGCTAATGAGTTCTGACAATTTTTAAATAAAATATTCAATTACGCTATCCATTGTTTTTTTTTTTTTTTTTTTTCATGGCAGATGGATTGTGCTAGAAACAATTTTGTATTTTTTTTCTCGTGACTTTTCCAAGTCCGTGGAAATTTTTAAAGAATTTTTCTTCATTATCTTTATTTATTTACTCATTTATTTGTTTAGGTCGCGAATTTTTCATATGTTTTCGTCGCGAGATTTCATATTTTGCACACGAGACGTTTAAAATTCACGAAAACGGTTGAAAAATAGCGGGAATTTCGAAAATGAGATGAAAAAATTCTTCATTAAATACAAATCGATTGAACAATATCAGAAAATTCATTTTGAAAGACAAAAAAAACGAAATTTTTTGTTGAATATGAGCTTGAAATTATAGAAACAATTTTGGATTTTTTTCTCGTGACTTTTCCAAGTACATACAAATTTTTAAAGACATTTCATTTATTACCTTTATTTATTTACTCATTTATTTGTTTAGGTAGCGAATTTTCCATATGTTTTCGTCGCGAGATTCCATATTTTACACACGAGACGTTCGAAATTCTCGAAAACGATTGAAAAATAGCGAGAATTTCGAAAATGAGATAAAAAAATTCTTCAATAAATACAAATCGATTGAACAATATCAGAAAATTCGTTTTGAAAGACAAAAAAAAATGATATTCGTATTGAATATGAGGTTGAAATCCGTCGAAATTAAAAAATAAAGTAGACTACAAAATTATTCTGAAATTTTCAATTTTTATCGCATTCAATCTTTGCTTTCATATTAATATCACGACACTTCGTGGACCAACAAATGATAAAACAATCCTATCGTCGCATTTTTTGTCACTTGGCAATAAAAAAAAATTATAATACCTTATCTCAGTCTGAGACAATAATCGGCATGTAAAATACTGCGTTTTATCTATCAGAATTTGTAGAATAAAATACTCGGTTGACAACGATTTTAGTGACGAAGATTTAGGTGCACAATGCTTCAGTTTGGTCTTTATCACTTGCCAACAATTCTATACTCTAATCCGTGACGAAGATAAAGCTCCGCAGTTGAATTATCTTAATGCAATTTATTCGGGAGAGAAAGAGAGAGAGAGAGAGAAAGAAAGAAAGAGAGATTGTTTTATACTTTGATTGACGTCAATCCTTGATTCAATATAGCAAATCTCGTCTCGTTTCTCACACTGTGTGACGACCGCGTGATGGTATTACGAGTGCACAATTACATTAATTCGAGCAAATATATATTCCGGAATCTCCTCTCGACTATACGGATATATATATATATATTAACGAGAGGTAGAAAATGTAATGTTATTACTTCGGCGAACTCGACGATGCACAATTAACCCTTTACAATAATTGCCGGTCGAATTATTCGTACAGCCGAAAATTATCGAAAATTCGTCATTATTTCAGTATTTAATTTATAAGATTTGCAATTTATTTTGAAATATCTTTGAAACAAATATCTTCAACGCGATAATTGTTCGTCAATAATCACTCGATTAATAATTTGCACCCTGCTCTTTTGTTTTTGACTCCGATTTCAACGATTACAGAAATTCTTAGCTTTATCTTTAACTAGATGTGTTCCGCGGTTTCACTCGGGTTAAATTTCCGTTTTCCGATTCAACGCGTCGTCGTTGCCGCTTCTTAGGGTCATAACATAAAGTTACATGGTGTAAAGCCTTCCTAAATAAATGGGCTATCTAATGGAAAAAGAATTTTTCAAATTGGAGGAGTATTTCCTAAGATTAGCGCGTTCAAACAAACAAACTCTCCAGCTCTATTATTCTATGGTAGAAATATAGTATAGTAAGATTAAAATTAAGATCGTAAGATTGAGGTTATAGTATAAAGTTATATGGTCTAGAGCCTTCCCGAATAAACGGGCTATCAAATGGAAAAAGAATTTTTCAAATCGGATTAGTATTTCCTGAGATTAGCGCGTTCGAACAAACAGACAAACAAACAAACTCTCCAGCTTTATTATAGTAGTGAGATTAAAAAAATTAAATGATTTCAATTGAACTCTTCGCCTAAGAGAGAGATGAGAGATAAAGATTCGAGTCAATCTCATCGTTGCCTTTTCTCACCACGCCCGAAACCCTAACATGTATTACACTCACGAAGTATCAATTATCGTTCATTCCGGTTCGGAGTAAAATGACACGTCACATCCTCCCTATTGTCGCTATTCTTTTCATATACACAAAGTGCGAGTGCTCTTTGTACTCCCCCCAACTGGCAAATTATTCTCTTACCCATAGTGACGAAACGGAGATTTTTCATTGCACAATTATCGGTGACAATTAAAAAAATTCCTAATCGTAATTGACAATCGATGAAAAGCTTATTGCGACTCACCTCATGGGCTTGAATAGCGCCTGCATTTCGTTTTTATAATCAATTACGAGCTTTAACTGTGTGCCACCTTCCTTCTGAACTGCAAGAGAAAAAAAAACGTTCAATAGGATTACACTTTAAATTTCCTTTATGGTATAATTAATTTGATATTGATTTATTTAATTTTTATTTCTGCCAACTCGTTCATTCGTTATCGTGATGCATAATAAATTTTACATTATCAGTAATCAATGTCTCATTAATTTTTATTAGCTTCACGAGAATTTCATTGTTTTATTATAAATTCAAGAAACATAAAACAATGTCTATGTTACGTTGAATAAAATATAACGATGAATTTTCCCGATGAATAATGTGAGCTCGACAGATTTTCTTTTCAAAGCTTGTGAAAACAATTTAACAAATGTTCGGAGTCGATTAAACTGAGTGTATCGTTGATGAAGTCTCTTTAAGGTAGTAGTCTGGTAACTTAAGCCGATTTTCATGTCTTTTTTGCAGGGCGTTTTTTTGTAGGAAAATAAAAATGAATCGTTTTGGATATTTAGGATGTTTTTATTTACATATTAAAGATACAAAAAAAAAATTTTTTGAAAAAATGCAATAGTTTAATATTATTATTATTATTGATCGAAGTTGGCACCTCGAAGTTGGCAGCCCGGGTCCTAACTTTTTTTCTACCGAACCGATTGCTTTCAAATTTTAACAGGTTACTCTACACACTTATAGTTCTCGTCGGAACTACCGAGAAATTTTTTCACCCCTAACATTTTATTTTACAACCCCTTCTTTGCTAAAGTCCTTTTATTTTAGCAAAGAAGGGGTTGTAAAATAAAAAGTTAGGGGTGAAAAAATTTCTCGGTAGTTCCGACGAGAACTATAAGTGTGTAGAGTAGCCTGTTGAAATTTGAAAGCAATCGGTTCGGTAGAAAAAAAAGTTAGGACTCGGGCTGCCAACTTCGAAGTGCCAACTTCGATCAATAATATTAATAATAATAAACTATTAAATTTTTTCAAAAAAAATTTTTTTTGTATCTTTAATATGTAAATAAAAACATCCTAAATATCCAAAACGATTCATTTTTATTTTCCTACAAAAAAACGCCCTCCAAAAAAGATATGAAAATCGGCTTAAGTTACCAGACTACTACCTTAACTGACTACATACACATCTAGGAATTGGAGAAGTTGGATTAAATTTGTCAATTTTTGTTTCCATTGACACAAATTTTCGTTTTAATCGCTCTTATACGAACCCTCGTTCGTTTCATCCTCTTCGAGAGAGTCTCGCTTCGATATTCGCGATTGTACAAACTGAAGTTAGACATTCATGATTTTTCACAATGCTGTTAAAAAAAAAATCCAACTTCAATCACTCGTGTGTGTGTCAATAAATGACTTTTTTTTCTTACTTACAATCGCGATCTCCTCGTTCGATTTTGACAATTTTCAAATTGCTTTTCACTGTATAAATAATTTAACTCTAATTTCGTCCAATAATAGACGACATCTCGACTCGACAAATCGTAGAAATCTGCTTAGTGAAATGCGTTGTTTTTTTTCCCTTTTCTATCGATTCATATGAACATTTGACTCACCGACGTGAAGTATCGGCGTCGTTGCCATTTCACGGAGCAATCTATCCACGTGTCTCGAGTCCTTTGGATACAGCTCGATTCTCGATATTTCCATGTGAAACTTGTCGAGGACCGTGCTATTTTTTCTGCAATAAAATTAATTTGACTATCGATTATTTCGACGTTATTAAAAATTTTTTTTTCTCGAAGGTTATCTAATATTAGAGTTTGCATTTTTTTTTTATACAGCTTTGAAATATACGAGGTCTGTTCAAAAAGTATCGAGAATTTTGAATTTCCGCTACGTATATTCGATTTTCGATTTTTTTGTGGCGTTAGGTTGATACTCGTGTCCCTCACTTATACCGAAAAAATCGGCCATTTTGAATGTTTACGAGAGGGCCAGACTCTCAACACCCTTTTCTGGTGAAATATATATATACATTTCTCTCCTTCCCTCTCACGAGGAATTCATAATGCCCAACGAGTCGAATTCCCACAGACTTCTCGAGTACTTTTGGCGCTAATCCCCCAAACCCCATCTCTAACACCCCTTCCGTTAAAGTTATCAGAAGTCATATCCGGCTATCGCTAAAGTAAAATTCATCGAATATTAATTTTCGTCGGGGTCAATATAATAATATTAATATTCATAAGAATACGATTTATTAGAGATCCAAAAAAAAAACCCTTACACACCATCATCCATTATATCATACTCTATCTTTTTTTTTTTCTTTTCCTAAAATTGAGACTCATCTGCAATGCACTAAGAAAAAATAATTACTAAAATCATTAATATGTTTTCTAGTATTCTCCACAATATACATATGCATGTGGACTTTGTTGATACGCGGATAGCATTTAGTGAAATAAACACAAAAGTTTTTTTTGTAATACTAAACGCACCAAGCGGCGGTCAAATGATCGCTTTCAAAATTTACTTCAAGTTCATACATTCATTGTTATTTCTTTCGCTCATCTGACTTTCTGTACATTTTTTCGATTATTTTATTGGAATTCAGAAGTTACGTTACGAATTATTTCCTTTGATAATTAAGAATTTCTTTCTAAAAATCAACATTTATTTCATGAGGGCTCAAATAACTCCTTACGAGGTCTGTTCAAAAAGTATCGCGAATTTTGAATTTCCGCGGGCTACGTATATTCGATTTTCGATTTTTTTTTGTGGCGTTAGGTTGGTACTCGTGTCCCTCACTTATGCTGGAAAAATTGGCCATTTTGAATGTTTAGTTAATTGTTGACAGCTGTTTTGGTTAGACGTGTTTTGGCTTGTCTTCGATTTTTGCCTATTCCAAAAAATGGATCAAACCATCTGTATCAAATTTTGTGTGAAAAACAAAATTAAGTGCGCGGACGCATTCCGAATGTTGACTGTGGCATATGGTGAAGCTACCTTGGACCAAAGCAACGTTTATCGCTGGTACAAAATGTTCTCAGATGGCCGAGAAGATGCGAACAACGAAATGCGTTCCGGACGCCCGAGCACATCAAGAAACAGACAAAAACATTGATGAAGTTACTGAGGAACTAAACATATCGATTGGCTCGTGCTATTCGATTTTAACCAATCATTTGGGTATGAGACGGGTCACCGCGAAATTGGTGCCAAAATTGCTCAATTTCGTAGAAAAACAGTGTCGCGTTAAAGTTGCTAAGGAGCTGTTGGACTCGGTCCGCGACGACCCAAATTTGCTCCAGAGGATCATAAATGGTGACGAATCATGGGTTTATGATTATGACGTGGAAACCAAAGCTCAATCATCGCAATGGAAGCTGCTTTTTTGGAATAGGCAAAAATCGAAGACAAGCCAAAACGCGTCTAACCAAAACAGCTTTCAACAATTAATTAAACATTCAAAATGGCCGATTTTTTCAGCATAAGTCAGGGACACGAGTACCATCCTAACGCCACAAAAAAATCGAAAATCGAATATACGTAACCCGCGGAAATTCAAAATTCGCGATACTTTTTGAACAGACCTCGTACATCAATCCGCTTTGGCGATGATTTCTAATCAAAATGCAATTACGTTTAAATTCAAAAAATATGTGTCGTTGGGTTTTATTTCGTGAGTGGTGAATGAAAAATATAAATTTCATTCTTCGGTACTTGATTTACGATTGAAAAATTGTTGAAATTATCGTTTTTACTCAATTACGGCGAATTGCTTCAATTTTTTTTATGCAACACGTTATGTAAATCTCACAAAATTTAATACCATTTACCAATTCTCATATCAATTTACTGAAAAAAAAACGAGTTTTATTCGCTAAAAAGAAGAAAAAAACAATTAGTTTAATATCGATATTTTAATTACGAGTATATGCGATCTTCTACAACAAATTTATTTACTTTGTTTACGAATTTATTTGGTTTCTCAAAATAAATTTATTTAATTTTTCAAACAAATTATCGAGACGAGAAGAAAATACTTTTTACAATACCGAAGCGACCCGCCACCTTCACGACCGCGATGGAAAATTGTTGAATCGTCAATTGTGAAATCTCTAATCGATCCCTCGGTTGCCACGTGCCCGTTTGTTTCGATACGTTACGTTCAAAACCGGAGAAGGATAATTCGTGCGCTGGGAGCTCGGAGGATCTTTTTAAAATGCATGGAATAGCTTTTCGTGGGACCTAACTCGTGTTTTCTACATCGCAAAGTCTTTTACTACCGATGTACACACGTATATATCTGTATACAGCACGTTCCGTCCGAAATCGAGCAGTTTCCGACCCACACAGATTTTTTAGGCGAATCGAAAATTTTTTAATATTGTTCTTCCACTAGATTAGAGGGTGCTGAATCTTTTAAAGATTTTTTTATCCGTCCAGTTTCCGAAGTAGGAATTTTTTAACATTTTCTAAAATCGTATTTTTCGATCTTTCCGGCAAAATTTTTCTTCTGTCACTTTCATAATTTATTTAACGTAAAACCACCCTTCCGGATGAACAATTTAACTTTTCAAGTTCTTTCCGATATCGCTATTACCAACGATAAAAATAATTGAACTTGATTTTAACGAAAAATTGACAAAATAAATTATTACTCCGAAACTGGACGAATAAAAAAACTAATAAAAATTGAGCAAAATTTTTTAATATTTACCTCCCACTAGATTAGAGAATGCTGAATCTTTTAAAGATTTTTTTATCCGTCCAGTTACCGAAGTAGACATTTTTTAACATTTGCCAAAATCATATTTTTTCGATCTTTCCGGCAAAATTTTTCTTTTGTCACTTTCATAATTTATTCAACGTAAAACCACCCTTCCGGACGAACAATTTAACTTTCCAAGTTCTTTCCGATATCGCTATTACCTACGACAAAAATAATTGAACTTGATTTTTTCGAAAAATTGACAAAATAAATTATTACTCTGAAACTGGACGAATAAAAGATCTAATAAAAATCGAGCAAAATTTTTAAATATTGTTCTCTCACTAGATTAGAGAGTGCTCAATTTTTTTAAGGATTTTTTATCCGTCCAGTTTCCGAAGTAGAAATTTTTTAACATTTTCTAAAATCATATTTTTTCGATCTTTCCGGCAAAATTTTTCTTTTGTCACTTTCATAATTTATTTAACGTAAAACCACCCTTCCGGACGAACAATTTAACTTTCCAAGTTCTTTCCGATATCGCTATTACCTACGATAAAAATAATTGAACTTAATTTTATCGAAAAATTGGCAAAATAAATTATCACTCCGAAACTGGACGAATAAAAGATCTAATAAAAATCGAGCAAAATTTTGTAATATTGTTCTTCCACTAGATTAGAGAGTGCTGAATCTTTTAAAGATTTTTTTATCCGTCCAGTTTCCGAAGTAGAAATTTTTTAACATTTTCTAAAATCGTATTTTTTCGATCTTTCCGGCAAAATTTTTCTTCTGTCACTTTCATAATTTATTTAACGTAAAACCACCCTTCCGGACGAACAATTTAACTTTCCAAGTTCTTTCCGATATCGCTATTACCTACAATAAAAATAATTGAACTTGATTTTATCGAAAAATTGACAAAATAAATTATTAATCCGAAACTGGACGAATAAAAGATCTAATAAAAATCGAGCAAAATTTTTTAATATCGTTCTTCCACTAGATTAGAGGGTGTTGAATTTTTTAAGGATTTTTTTATCCGTCCAGTTTCCGAAGTAGACATTTTTTAACATTTTCTAAAATCATATTTTTCATAATTCATAATCAATAAAATTCATAATTTATTTAACGTAAAACCACCCTTCCGGACGAACAATTTAACTTTCCAAGTTCTTTCCGATATCGCTATTACGAACGATTGAAATAATTGAATTGATTTTTATCGAAAAGTTGAAGAAGAAAAAAATTATTCCTTCAAAACTGGGGCAATAAAAAATCTAATAAAAATCGAGCATCCTCTATTCTCTTGGATGAACGATATAAAAAATTACGAATGAAATACAAAATGATTAAGGGTCGGAGGATGTTAGATTTCGAATGAAATGTTCCGTATACGGTTTAGATACTTCGTCGTATATACGACCGAGAGTTTCGTAGATAGGCCGATGTATGGGTTTTCGATGAGCGAATACGGAAGGATGCTGGATAAAGGAAGAAAAAAAAAACGATACAAGTAAAAGATGAGATGGAACGAACGGGATACGAGAGAAAAGGAGGAGGAGGGGGAGGAGAGAGAGTCCATGAAAAATGCGTCGCGTTGCTCTATCGCGTCCCTTGGAAAAGCTGGTTGGCGCGACCGAAAAGGGTGATGTACGCTCGGTATCTGTCTTTTGCCCTTGCACTCTTGGGGTGGTTTGCTCCCCTCTCCCCCCCGCCCCAAGAATACATTCTATATAGATATATATTTATATGAAGAAAAGCAAGGACCGTGCAGACGTTCTGGGTTGCATACCAAATACGCGACACGAAGAGGCACTAAATCTTTGAGAATTATCCGCCCCCGTTCGTTCTCTCATACGAGGGAAGATGAGGAAAGAAGAGGAAGAAGAAGAGGATGAAAAAATAAAAATAAACCACTACAATAAAGTCTCTTCATCAGTCCCACAACATGTTACAAATGTCTCGATTGAAAAATCGAAATTTCTCCTTATTATTCGACAAATTATTGAAGACGAAAAATATTTTTCTTTCATTTTTCGTTTCTCTTTCCATTAAAATGATCGATCGCAATTATTCGATTGAAGTTTTTTAATCGAGCGGAGATTCCGGAGATAAGAGATTTTCGTTGAAAAAAAAAATAACACGCCGATCGCATGTTTGCGGAGTTTATTTTCACAATCATCTTGCCTCGTTCGTAATTTTCATTGCGAACTAAAAAAGGAAACAATAAGAAGGATGTAAACACATCCGTGTTTCACCATTTTTTTTTACGTTATTTCAACGAACATTTCCGTTGCAAAGAAAAAAAAACATAAAACAATATTAACAATTATTTTTCTTGCATTGGTCATTTTGCACCGATCTCCCGTTTATCTACTCAGATTGGATGGGGGAATTTGGTTTAGATCGCTTGTAACGTTTCAAGGGGAACATATGCGACAGGCGTTAACGTCAGATCCAGAGTAGAGGTTTCAAACCATGTAAGGGAACATGTGGCACGTTATAGATCCACATATACATATATATATATATATATATATATATATATATATATATATGCGATGCGGATCTAGGAGAGGCTTTGTACGTTGAAATGATAGTAGCAAACATGTTCATAATCCACGTCTGTATAGTTTAACGTCTTGTTCGGAACGTAACGTTTAATCACTCGAGGCCCGGGGTTTGAAATAATTTGTTTTTGGTATGCTGCATTCCACGCCAAAACGACCTGGCTTTCTTCTTGGACAATTTTCTCCACCCTCAACTATGTCATTGAGTGAATGTTTTCCAAACATTTGAATACGCCAATATTCCTGTAGCAGACGAGAATGGGGATGAAAGGTAACGTTTTAACATTTAAGGTAGTAGTCTGGTAACTTAAGCCGATTTTCATGTCTTTTTTGGAGGGCGTTTTTTTGTAGGAAAATAAAAACGAATCGTTTTGGATATTCAGGATGTTTTTATTTACATATTAAAGATACAAAAAAAATTATGTTTGAAAAAATTTAATAGTTTATTATTATTATTATTGATCGAAGTTGGCACCTCGAAAAAAAAGCGCGTGGGTGGTCCCGGTGATTTTGACTCTTCATGTTATCTGAAATAAAAAATACTTGATAATTCTTAATCTATAGACATGTCATTCTGGTCGGAACTACTGGAGTTAAATTTAATGGATAAATAACAAAATGGAAAAAGACGTTTTTTTCCAAAGTCCGCCATTTTGTTATTTATCCATGAAATTTAACTTCAGTAGTTCCGACCAGAATGACATGTCTATAGATTAAGAATTATCAAGAATTTTTGATTTCCGATAACATCAAGAGCCAAAATCACCGGGGCCACCCACGCGCTCTTTTTTCGAGGTGCCAACTTCGATCAATAATAATGATAATAATAAGATATTAAATTGTTTCAAAAAAAATTTTTTTGTATCTTTAATATGTAAATAAAAACATTCTAAATATCAAAAACGATTCATTTTTATTTTCCTACAAAAAAACGCCCTCCAAAAAAGACATGAAAATCGGCTTAAGTTACCAGACTACTTTAAATATCGAAATTTCATTCGACCATGCACTAAAACTTTATTCTCGTTAATGCATCGTTACGGGAAGTATTCATTTTTTTATATTCGTTACTTTCTACACCTCGCAGGTCATTTCTACAATTTATCGACTGTATCTTAATGAAGATCCAATTGCTCGCTACATATTGTTGAAAGAAATGTACAAATATTTCACTCAACGGGTTTGGCCACTCTAGAGACCGAAAAAATAGGCTTTTTGGGGATTTTTTTTTTTTTCAGAAAAACTACAAAATAAATCGAGATTACAAAATAGGGTGTTTATCATATATATTAGTGACTGCATACAAGAATTTTTTTTAAGCGATTAATTTCTAAATGGCGGCTTTGCAGCGTTTTTACGATGACGTTTCCGTTTTTGTTGGCCGGAAACATAACTCAGACAATTTTCAACCGATTCACTGGAAATTTTCAATATATCTTTAAAAATACATTGTCTGTGGAAGTGCGTAGGATTTTTTTTTTATATTGCATAGTTCATTTGTTATTAATAATTTTCTGACGATTTTTTAAGAAAATGTTTTCACTCTTCACTTTAGAAGTGCGCCATTTGGCCAAAAATCAATATATCGAAAAAAATCCTACGCACTTCCATAGACAATGTATTTTGAAAGATATATTCAAAATTTCAAGTGAATCGGTTGAAAATTGTCTGAGTTATGTTTCCGGCCAACAAAAACGGCGACGTCAGCGCAATAACGCTGCACAGCCGCCATTTTGAAATTATTCTCTTGAAAAAAAATTATTGTATACAGTCACTGATATGTATGATAAACATCCTATTTTGTAATCTCGATTTATTTTGTAGTTTTTCTGAAAAAAAATCCCCAAAGAAACCTATTTTTCCGAACTCTAGAGTGGCCTAACTCCTTAGCAGGCATTATTTTCATCTTCTCCCCCCCCCCCCCCCCCCCCTCCCGTCCTTAATTTATTCAAATGTGTTTCTCGAAGTAATTATAAAGATTGCGAACCCTCGCATCAACTTCCGCTGAATTGTTTCGAAGATACATTTTATTGTATATTAAGCGTAGATCCTTGGGTCGAAAGGAAGAGTCAAGTCTGATTAGGGAATAGTCTGATTAAACTGGGACTCTTCGTATATATATCGTGTATGGAAAGCTCTAACGGCACATATATAGGGTGTGAGAGTGATGTATTCTCAAGAGTGGGATATAGGTATATCTATAAGCCGCACAATAAAGGCTCTTCCTCCATCCCAGAAATCCACTTCCACTCTTGCCAGTACTCCCCACGATGACACGGCTCTCCCAACCCTATAAATCTTGTCGCAGCGCTCAACGCCATTGCTCGTCGATAAATAACATTCACAAAAGTACCCAACGATGATGAGATGTATATATTGTGCAAAGATAAAGAAAAAAAAATTTTCATATCGCTTCCTCATCATTTTGGCACATTTACAAAATGTTCCTCTAACGAGCAAGGAGCTTTTTCAATCTTTACCTTTCCTCCTATTCGAGGAAGCTTTGTGTATGTGCGCAGAAATGATGACGAAAGGATGTGCAAATTGAAATTTGCACTATTTTTCTCTCCCTTAACTTGATCGGGCGAGATTTGCTCGAATTTATAATGAATTTTCGAAAAAAAAAAAAAGAAAAAATGATAATATCGATAAAGATAAAGTGATTTTTATCGACCTTTTTCGAAATTCGAAATTCCATCGAAAATAACAGCAAACAATCGAGGTTCGAGGCCCTAAATTTGTGCAAAGTTTGTGAGAAATAGTTCAATTCGTTTTTCGTGATATAACAAGTTGAATTTTTGGAACCTATCACACACCCACGCACATTTTTTCTATTGTTTTTTAGGATTTTTTTTTTTTTTCAGCGATATATTTTCATGACACTCCAGCTTCTCGTTTCTCGAACGAGCAGAAGAGTGAAGATTTTCCACAAGCAGCAGAGGGTTAACAGGCGAGGACAAAAATTGGTCAACCACACCTTTTGTGCGAGCATTCACGACGATAGAACACCCCTTTTCAATGAATTTTTGAAAACCGTTCAACCCCCTCGACATCATAGTATTTCCGGTAAGAAAAGTTATACGCATATACGAGCTATTTCACGGCAAATTGACCAACGTCCGATCTTTAGGTCTTTGAATGTCGTTTGCTGAGTTTTATAAATTTTACTTCTGACGTTTGAATGAGTGTCGAATAATTTTTTCATATTTTTCCCTTGCTCAGTTTTCGAGATATAATTTTTTTTCTCTAAGATCCAGTCGTTTTCCTAACCAGCATGGATTTACTAAAACTTTTCATTTCATAACAATTGACAGAGTCAATGATAAACGTTGCATTTATTGAAATGAACTGTTAGAAGCAAAAAAAAAATTTGAACATATTTCTCATTACATTAGGTTCACATTAGATTTGCAATTTATTTCAATGTTGTTTTTTGTCTCGAAAAAAAAAATGTCCAAATTTCAGATCACGTTTTGGTACATCCGAAGGTTGTTTAAAGAAAAATCGTTATTCAATAATAGTTGGGGTAGAAAAAAAATGGAAAAAAAAATCTAAAACCCTTCGAGCGTGTGGGAACAATAAAATGAAACGTCACCGGCGAGGGTGAGAGTGAAATTTAGGTCGAGTTGACATGGAAAGTCTCATATATATATATATGAAGTAAGAACAAGGGATGAGGAAAAGCACACCTCGACCATGTTACGAACGAGAACGAGACGCTTCTCATTCGTTATTCATAGGATCAGCGGTGGTATACATACAGACGAGAATAAGACGAGAAAAAGAGAGAGAGAGAAAGGCAGAGTGAAAAGAACGATTTCGTAGTTTGTCTCTCGCATTTACTCTCACAGAAGTAAAGAGGATTGCAAGTAAAGTAACTATAGACTCACTGCTCACCCGATATGGTCAGGAGCTGGATTAACTCTGCGACTACGAGTCGCTCAGGATATCGTAGTTGCTTTTCTGTTGTTGTTGTTTTTTTTTCACATTTTTTATTGCAATTCTATCGTCGTATTTCCTTGTCAAGGAACTCGTCGTGTCACAATAAAGCCATTAAGAAAATGCAGTCTGAACAAAAAATGGTATTAAGTAACATTGACGCGAAGAACATTTGAATTAGGGGCGAGGGGGTGTAAATTTTCATTCCTTTTCACTTTGGCGTCAGGTGATCACGGAATTGAATTTTTTTCGTATCCCTAAAAAAAAACGTACACTTGGGTTTAAATGCATTTTGTCATGAATTAAAAATTCACGAGAATAAAAATTGATTTTACAATTAACTCGTGAAAGAAATGTTTTGTTTTTCTTCCAAATTTCATTTAAGAAAATTAGGAAACTAAAGGAACATTCCATCGAGCCTTGAAACACAGCGTAGAAAAATGTTATCTTTTGCTCAACGTACAGTAATTTTTTTCAGCTTCAACCGATTTCACTCGCAATTAATCAATGTGTGCCCTGGGACGTTACGTGCAGTAGGATGAAGAAAAAAAAAATGAACGTATCGTATTTATTCATCACGCTGTACTTGAATGTACAGCCTTTTGGGTTCGAGAGTTCGGTGAACTCGTACTTTGTCAGCATACCTCTCGTCTTCGCTATTATACTTGCTAAGTAATAAGAGATAAAGAGAGAGAGAGCGAGAGAGAGAGAGAGAGAGAAAGAAAGAGAGGTCGGGAGGCTGCAGCATTCAGAACAAACGATGATATATTGATATTTTCATTTTCAGATATATTGCAACCTATTGAGCACAGGTGTGTGCACCATTATTCTTGCATACACGTATAAACGTAACTCGCAGCGTGGCAAGACGTTGGAGCAAGACTTGAGAGAGAGCAAACTCGCACAGTCGACGATATTTACTGAAGTGAATACTGCAACGATGCATATTGCATATAGCCTCTCGAATGTATATAACGTAAGTATGAATTTCGTGCCCTTTTGTTAATTTCACATTGGTATGTTTGCCTCGCAGTTATAACGATAGTGTTAGAATATGCAGAAGCACGATGAGAAATCATCATTGTGAGACAATATACGTAAATGGTTAAAAGGGAAAAGGGAAAAAAAAATTACGTGTAAATTATAAACACACACATTTACACATACACACATTGGACATTTTGTACATTTTGCCTCCCAGGCAATTTTTTATTCTTTTTACTATCATTATCCTTGCGGATTTTTACGTATGAACCGACGTAGAAAAATTGTAACGGCCGAGCGTTGGGCCAATACTGGTTTGCCGTAGTGCCGGTACTAGCTGCCAGTATTGGGCCAGTACAGATTCGGTACAGGAGTGTAATAGCCGGCCGTTACACTGGCACCAACGGTCGGGCCAGTACCGGTTATTTAATTGCCCCAAACTTTGGCCCGGACTTTGGCTCTGACTTTGGACCAGACTTTGGCCCAGACTTTGGCCCGGACTTGGGCCCAGATCTGGCAAACTTCTGGCTTACTACTGGCACCAACGGTCGTACCAATACTGGTTATTTCATTGGGCCGGATCTTCGCAGACGATTTTGCCGACGGTGCAAATTACATCTCAGCGAGAAATGGCAAATTAAATAGATATCGAATCGACGTCTTTTAGACACTTTTGGCGTCTAGTGGACGCCGATCCAATGTCTATTTAAATTCTATTCCTCTCTGGGAGTAATTTATATTTCTTTTTACCACGTTACCAGATGTTTCCCGAGCAGCACACGTACGTCCAAAGGATGTACTTTGGACGTAAGGACGTTCTTCGGATGTTTTTAGGACGTCCTTTGGATGTCTGTGTTGTCTGGATTGTTTATGCATAAATGTTTGATAATTAAATGCACTTGATATATACTAAATACTCGGAGTAGTTTTTATTAATAAGAGACTAAATACATATACAGGTCTAAAATACGTACTTAAATGTTTATAGAACAGTGTTCATAAAATATAGGCTTTATGAAGCAAATATTACACTAAAAAATATCGTATTAATCGAGCAAATTCAAGTTCGGGGCAAATTATAATTGAACAATTTGATTATTTGCAAAATAATGGACTTTTGATCGGAATAACCTAATCTACAATTATATTACAGAACGCAACTGTTAAAGTGGCATACTCTCAGTATTGGCATTTTCTATAACCCAGTACTAAGCCTGTATCGAAGCTAGAGCTTGGCCGTATTTTATAGCCTATTTTGGCCCAGATCTGGTTATTATACCGGCCCGTAGTGCGGCCAGATTGCCAATCAGTACTGGCACAAGACCATATTTTATACTGGCCCAAAGCTTGGCCAGTAGAATTCAACCAGTACTGGCATAAGACTGTATTTTATACTGGCCCGTAGTATGGCCCGTAGTATGGCCCATAGTATGGCCAGATAGTCAGCCAGTACGGGGCCAGTACTGGCGGCCAAAGTTTGGCCGCCAATATTGGCCCAAAGCTTGGCCAGTAAAATTATACTGGCAATTTCTACGTGTGAACCTTTCCATTTTCCCTCTTATCACTCCCTAGTTCCTCCGTTCCAAACTAACCTAATTCCCGTAGCTGCCTTTTAGGTAGGGCGCGGGGGAACTGCGAAAAACATGTGCCGATAAAGAAGGCTTTTACTTTTTACTGAGTTTCCAATTGTCTTACCATTGGAAATTGAGAAAAAACTTCTGTTCGATCAGTAGTCGACGTGCAAGAAGACAGTGCACGGCTAAGCAGTCACCCATCCCAGTAATAACCGCAAAAAGGAAAAAAAAATAACGTGCAAATTAGAAAGCGTGCATTTTGCTTCCTCACTATTTTTTTCCTTATTACTATCATTATCATTGCGGATTTTTACCTATGAACTTTTCCACTTTCCCTCTTATCACTCCCTAGTCCCTCTGTTCCAAGCTAACCGAATTTCCGTAGCAGCCTTTTAGGTAGGGCGCCGGGGGAACTGCGAAAAACCTGTGCCGATAAAGAAGGCTTTTATTTTTTACTGCGTCTCCAATCGTCTAACCATTGGAAATTCACAAAAAAAAAACTTCCGTTCGATCAGTAGTCTACGTGCAGGCCGGTGCACGACTCAGCGGTCATCCATCTCAGTAATACCCGCGATTATTATCTTTTTTTTTTTCATTTTTTTTTCGCAATCGCAAAAGCGACAGGAATGAAAAGAATAAATACGCGACTTTAATGGAGTGTTGTAAAGCGAGCGTGGAAATTAATCGTTTGTTTGTCGCGAACAACACCCGAAGCGCGACGATATAATTCGACAAATGACTTTGCTAATCGTGTAACACCGAGCGGGAGGGGCAGGGCTCTTTGAAACATACCCACAAACATCATAAAAATTACGCAGCTTAACGTATACTTTGCTTTACCACCGTTCGCGTGCCCGACTGCTCACACTTGAACGATAAGCCATTATTTATTCGTTTCGTGTTTCCCCGCAAATTCATATTTTATCATCGCACTACGAGCCATTGAATGAAGAAAAAAAACAAAATGTTTAACTGTATCGCCGACGAAAGAATGGGAAATAAATTGACGTGGCGTATTTCACGTATTTGCTTCGCCGGAAAAAAATTAACAGCGCGGAAAATTCGCTCTGGCGTAAAATTTGACGGCACTTGCGGATATAATTAAATCGAACGGTCAATCTCGTTGTTTCGTCGTTAATTCGATTATTGACGCGATCGTTCGATCTTTAGATTTATATATATATTACGATTTCCTCTTTGAATTGCTCTTTTTTTTTATTTATATGTACTTTCCAACGTTTATGGAAATTAGTAGGACGCGAAACTCGTTGTACCGTGTAGCTTTTGCCACGATCACTCGCGAGAATCATCGCGCATCGGCACGGTTCAGCCGAGAGTTATCGCACATCACGATGAGATAGAAGAAAAAACATCAACTGAGTACCGCAATCGCGATATAATGGGAAATATATTTCTATGATTATGAGTAACACCGAATTTTTGTCGACAAAATCAATGGGCAAAACCGCGAACATCGCGATAAAATCACTTTTTCGAGGTTCTTCAATGGAATTTCGAGTTTCTCAAGGAAATGGCTACTGAATTAGTGATCATCGAGTTAAAATACATCGAAATAGCGTCCTAAAAGAAAATGTAAAAATTAAAATTTGTTTTGCATTCTGGCCAAAATGCAATGGCTCCACTAAAATCGCTGTAACGTTGCTTCCCGATGGGGTTGAAACCCCACTCTGTGCTCATTCTTTTCGTGATCGAACGCCCTTTAAAATGGCGCTTGAATCATTGCTCTATCATTATTTTTCGATTTTTCACAGATTTTTAAAGTCGGACCATCGATTTTTGCGACTTTTTCCATACATACCCCTTCTCATTTTTTTCGCCGATTTTCAACCCGCTCTCACGGCTACAATAATTGAGATGTCGGGATGATCCAAAGTGCATTCTCTAAGTCTACTCGAGACCTTTTGAAAACGCCCGTCAAAACCCAAAATCGATGAAACGGGAGCCAAGTTATGACCATTTGAAATTTCGACATTTTTAGGTTTCCGAAAAGGTAGGCCAAAAATTACAAAAAAATTTTTTTTCTTTTTTTCAACGTTTCGATACCTTATTCGATCGGAAATTTTCCGCTGATTCCAAATAACACCGAGTTTTAGTCGAAATCGCAAAATATCAATGTGAAGAACGCGAAAATCGAATGAAATCTCTTTTTCGAGGTTCTTCAATGGAATTTCGAGTTTCTCAAGGAAATGGCTACTGAATTAGTGATCAGCGAGTTAAAATACATCGAAATAGCGTCCTAAAAGAAAATTTAAAAATTCAAATTTTTTTTGCATTTTGGCCAAAATGCAATGGCTCCACTAAAATCGCTGTAACGTTGCTTCCCGATGGAGTTGAAACCCCACTCTCTGCTCATTCTTTTCGTGATCGAACGCCCTTTAAAATGGCGCTTGAATCATTGTTCTATCATTATTTTTCGATTTTTCACAGATTTTTAAAGTCGGACCATCGATTTTTGCGAATTTTTCCATACATACCCCTTCTCATTTTTTTCGCCGATTTTCAACCGCTCTCACGGCTACAATAATTGAGATATCGGGATGATCCAAAGTGCATTCTCTAAGTCTACTCGAGACCTTTCGAAAACGCCCGTCAAAACCCAAAATCGATGAAACGGGAGCCAAGTTATGACCATTTGAAATTTCGACATTTTTAGGTTTCCGAAAAGGTAGGCCAAAAATTACAAAAAAATTTTTTTTCTTTTTTTCAACGTTTCGATACCTTATTCGATCGGAAATTTTCCGCTGATTCCAAATAACACCGAGTTTTAGTCGAAATCGCAAAATATCAATGTGAAGAACGCGAAAATCGAATGAAATCTCTTTTTCGAGGTTCTTCAATGGAATTTCGAGTTTCTCAAGGAAATGGCTACTGAATTAGTGATCAGCGAGTTAAAATACATCGAAATAGCGTCCTAAAAGAAAATTTAAAAATTCAAATTTTTTTTGCATTTTGGCCAAAATGCAATGGCTCCACTAAAATCGCTGTAACGTTGCTTCCCGATGGAGTTGAAACCCCACTCTCTGCTCATTCTTTTCGTGATCGAACGCCCTTTAAAATGGCGCTTGAATCATTGTTCTATCATTATTTTTCGATTTTTCACAGATTTTTAAAGTCGGACCATCGATTTTTGCGAATTTTTCCATACATACCCCTTCTCATTTTTTTCGCCGATTTTCAACCGCTCTCACGGCTACAATAATTGAGATGTCGGGATGATCCAAAGTGCATTCTCTAAGTCTACTCGAGACCTTTCGAAAACGCCCGTCAAAACCCAAAATCGATGAAACGGGAGCCAAGTTATGACCATTTGAAATTTCGACATTTTTAGGTTTCCGAAAAGGTAGGCCAAAAATTACAAAAAAATTTTTTTTCTTTTTTTCAACGTTTCGATACCTTATTCGATCGGAAATTTTCCGCTGATTCCAAATAACACCGAGTTTTAGTTGAAATCTCAAAATATCAATGTGAAAAACGCGAAAATCGAAAAAAATCACTTTTTGAGCGATAGTCGGCAGGCCGATTCCGCGAGTGAGACGAACGTTGATAGTATAACGATTTTTCGTAGTACCACGAATGTTTGCGAAAGGATTAGTATCATTGATCCTTATTATTTAACAGTCAGAGGGTTAATAACACTGTTCAAACAAATTGATTCACTGAAATTCTCTCACGGGAGTTATCGCTCGATTTGTATCGACACGTTTTGATACGAGATGTCGTTTCAGCACGCGTCCCCTTGTCATCCTCCACAGCCGGTATTAGGGTCGTCCTTCCGCGGTATCCTATTTCTCGTGGTTTACAGTTACGTGATGGTATACCAGCACAACAATCTCAAACGGGGGATGGTTGAGAAATGAGGATAAGGAGGAGAATGATAAGGAGGAGGAGGAGGATGAGATTACTGTGTAAGGTCGAACATGCGACACCTCCGCAATCGGAGAAGAACACCCTCGGTGTTCTTCTCCGAGAACCCCCTTGAGAATATATTATACATACATTTAAGTATATACTATAAAATTTGTATACATATATTTAAGTATATACTATAAAATATTAGCGACCCCATATTGCAGGTCACAATCAGACTCAGCATTTTGCGTACATTCTGGAAGCCGCAATTTTCATCTGAAATCAAACGAGGTTGGAATTTACTTTTATTATATATCTCTCTTCTATATGAACCTAAATGCTATCAAAAAAATAGAAAATTGAATTTTTTACAGGGGTCAAAACAAAATAGCATGATTTTTTGACATTTTTTACAACTTTATTTGCAAAAAAAAAATTATTTTAAATAATGATAATATTCCGATTTTAGGTTCATATAGAGCGCAATACTATGAAGAAAGTAACGGCCAATTTTCAAAACGATTGGTTGAAAACTTTTCAAACTAGCGTGTACGCAAGTTCAAATAAAGTCGTTTTCAGAAAAACGCGTTTGAAAAAATAGTACCAAGAAAAACAAACAATATGGGTCGCTAATATTTTATAGTATATACTTAAATATCCGTATAAAAATTTTATAGTATATACTTAAATATATGTATAAAATATTCTCAAAGTTTCAATAAATTATATTCATTTTTTATACTATAAAAAAATTCATGAAAATTATTGAGAAAACGCTGTCCTAACCCTATTCCCCCTTAATGGCTTATAACAACAGAACGAGTCGGAATTTTCATTAAAAATTTTGGGAACATATTTTTCAATAGTTTCACTAACAATTTATGAAATTACAAAAAAAAACCGATTTTTCGAACCGTCTAACCCTATTTCCCCCCTTAACGTGCCCCGTGCCGGTGTATATATATTCACGTCCGTGTATTTATTGGCGCCGCGACGTCGCGCTTCATACGAGGCGCACAGACGTTCACACACTTATTAATTCGTAAATGTTCTATAAATTATTATTTTTTTTTTCAAAATTCAAACACCAGTGCGGCGCTTTATATTGAAGTTTTATTGTTTCTGCTTCCTCGCAGGGGGGAAGCTCTTTGTTGGTGGAAAATTTGATTTTACACTTTTTGTAAAAACGTTGTGCATATATATATTTTTTTTTGTTCATGAAAATAGTTTGCGTCATGAACTTATTTAACTATAGAAAAGTATATCCCCGACGCAGCGACAACCCGTATGTATATCTGTATTTAGCAAAGAGCTACTCTATTTTTTAATATATATATATTTTCTTATATATATATATATTTCATTTCGAGAGTGGTCCTTCCGCATTTTCGCAGCGCACGTTATACCAGTGCATGAATATTAAACATTGATTTACATTCGTTTCACGAGAGGGCCGAACTCTCAACACCCTTCTCTGGTGAAATATATATATATACATTTCTCTCCTTCCCTCTCACGAGGAATTTATAATGCCCAACGAGTCGATTTCCCACAGACTTCTCGAGTACTTTTGGCGTTAATCCCCCAAACCCCGTCTCTAACACCCCTTCCGTTAAAGTTATCAGAAGTCATATCCGGCTATCGCTGAAGTGAAATTCATCGAATATTAATTTTCGTCGAGGTCAATATAATATTAATATTCATAAGAATACGATTCATTAGAGATCCAAAAAAAAATACCCTTACACACCATCATCCATTATATCATACTCTATCTTTTTTTTTTTTCCAAAAATTGAGACTCATCTGCAATGCACTAAGAAAAAATAATTAATAAAATCATTAATATGTTTTCTAGTATTCTCCACAATATACATATGCACGTGGACTTTGTTGATACGCGGATAGCATTTAGTGAAATAAACACAAAAGTTTTTTTTGTAATACTAAACGCACCAAGCGGCGGTCAAATGATCGCTTTCAAAATTTACTTCAAGTTCGTACATTCATTGTTATTTCTTTCGCTCATCTGACTTTCTGTACATTTTTTCGATTATTTTATTGGAATTTAGAAGTTATGTTACGAATTATTTCCTTTGATAATTAAGAATTTCTTTCTAAAAATCAACATTTATTTCATAAGAGCTTCAAATAAGCCCTTATGTGCTGGTTCGCTAATTATATTCTTGTGTCAAAGAAATATGACAAATATTGGAAAACACATTTTATTGATTCTAATATATTTTTTTTTCTCAATGCACTTTATCAGAAGAAAAAAAATTGAATAATGCATTATTCGCACATGACTATTTTTCCAATTGTATTGCAATATAAAAAACAATATATAGATGCAGGAAAACAAAAATTCACCATTCTTTGTCGTCCGTTTCGATTTCCTGCTTGAAAAAATCCTCTGTACTCTATTTTCCCGAATCGTCTCTCTCGTGTGAAAAGTCTTTGAAGAAACGCGGCGACAGAGTCAACAAAAGAAGCCTCCCGACTCGGCCGCCGCGCTCTTTCGTGGGGGACCACAGAAAAGACTTCCTCGCTGAATCTCAAATATTTGAGAATAGAGTGACCCTTCTCGCTTCTTCAGGAGTTTTTTTTTTTTTCTCATTTTGCGGCGAATGACTGTTCCTCGAGAAAATGTACGCAACTAAATTCTTGCGACGGACGACTAAAAGTCACTGTCATGAAATCGAAAATTGAATGGGAATTGGAAAAAAAAATGAATGGAAATAAAGGGAAAGGGATGTAAAAATTTGAAAATGGTATACGATGTCAAAACAAATCAGCTGATTCTTGGGCCTCCAATAACTTTTTCATAAAATTTCGTACAAGCGTTATTTATTAATATTTATTCATCGACGTACAAAAAATAAATAATTTATTTTAGAACAAAGTAGTTTACGAATATTGCGCTGAATTAATTAGACATTTCGTTTGGACTCTGACCATCGAGAATTTAGAATCGATATTGCCAAATCTCTCGCGCGTGATATAAATTTTAATTTCTCTTTGGTCGTTTAGAGATTTTCGAAAATTTCGCATCGATATATGTACGTGTACTACGTATGTGTTTTTTTACTCGTTACAATTGGGATTCGGTTCGCTGCTGAAATCACACGAGCTTTGTGTCCCCATCGACGAGACCGCAAGCTCTCTGTGCTTTTATCGGTTGATTTTGCCTAAACCTTTGTATGTATATATGTATATATATATACGCAAAATCCTTCCAAACGGGATCAAGTCAAATGGTTGGCAACGCACGTGTGAAATCGTGCGGTTTTAGTCCTTTTGTTTGCTAGTACACAGTCGATACAGTGGCTTTCGTGCCTATAATGAAAAGTCAATGTCGGATATGGAACATTCCGTGTCGAATCAACGTGGATCTATAACCCAAAAAAACCCTAACGAACCCCCTAACCTCCTTGGGATTTGGATTAACAATTTTATTTTTTTTCATACTGTTGCTACAACCCTAAAAAACATGCAGTTTCTTTCTACCCTGTTTTTTTTGTAAGCCACCATTTAACAATAATTTTGAAAAAATATATGTACATATATTTATAATTCACGGTGAAATGCTCTCTCGCTAAGAAAGATTGTGGTATTTTGTAGTTTTAATTATACTCATTTTAGGGATAATTAGGAAGAGGTGTTTTTTTTTTGTTCTGGATGAGAATATTTTTTTAAGCTTCATCAGCGATATTTGTACGAATTTTGATTAATTATTTAAAACAAATTTCGTTCGTTATGGACAATCGAAGGGGTTTGAGAAATTCGATTATTCATATAATATAGAGATATAAATTCACTGTTGTGATAAAACAAAATTTTAACCCTATCCCACAGTGGACAAACGTTTGCTTGTATTATTATTTTTTTTCGTTCTTTTGTGTTCGAATAATACTTGCAAAAATAGAACCGAAAAATAGAAAATATAATGCTTTTAACCCCGTCCCAGTATAATCCGGCGTTTCATTTTTTTCTTAATTTCAAGTATTTTGCAAACAAAAAAAGTCTAAAAAGAATGAAAGCGAACGCCGTCTCATTCCGAGATATTGCTAAAAAATGTTGACATTAAGGTAGTAGTCTGATAACTTGGGTTTAAAAAATCGAAACATTTTTTTTTGCTCAATTTGAAAGTACAATGTCTTGAGAATATACTGTGAAAATTTCAGACCGAAATTCGAAATACTTCCGGAGTTATAATGAGTTTTCGAGAGCGCCTCGAAGTTTTTCTCAAAACAGTGTTTTTCAGGCCAGCCCGGGTCCTAACTTTTTTTCTACCGAACCGATTGCTTTCAAATTTTAACAGGCTACTCTACCCACTTATAGTTCTCGTCGGAACTACCGAAAAATTTTTTCACCCCTAACTTCTTATTTTACAACCCCTTGCTTGCTTAAATAAAAGGACTTTTTTTACCAAAGTCCGCCATTTTGTTATTTATCCATGAAATTTAACTTCGGTAGTTCCGACCAGAATGACATGTCTATAGATTAAGAATAATCAAGAATTTTTGATTTCAGATAACATCAAGACCCAAAATCACCGGGGCCACCCACGCACTTTTTTTTTCGAGGTGCCAACTTCGATCAATAATAATAATAATAATAAACTATTAAATTTTGTCAAAAAAAATTTTCTTTGTATCTTTAATATGTTAATAAAAACATCCTAAATATCCAAAACGATTCATTTTTATTTTCCTACAAAAAAACGCCCTCCAAAAAAGACATGAAAATCGGCTTAAGTTACAAGACTACTACATTAAAATAGAGAATATTTTGGAATTTTTTCAAATTTTTTAATTACCCCTAATCATTTGTTTTCGTGTAAAATAATTTTTCTTTTTTTTTTCCACCCCAAAAAACATCACCAAATAGTGTTTAGTGAAAAAAAAAAAAATCTCGAATAAAAATTACATGTCTCTTGGAATTGTAAGAACAATATGAAAAATTGTTCAAGTTTCAGAGTATGAGGATCACAGATTGGTCAATTTGACGCGGAAGACCTCATAGATGATCCGTACTGATACGAGAGTCGAATTCTATCATCGTTTCCAATTGAGAGTTAGTAATACGACAAACGAGAGAGAGAGAGAAAGAGAGAGAACGACAGATGGAGGGAGAGTTCCAATCTACACTATATGGCGGTGATTTTGAAACTGCTATGAATATATATTCGTCCGACGTGGAATATCGCGGGCCTATACTCGCTGGTACCGAGGAGTGAGAGGAGGCAACGACAGGTACATAACAGTATGTTTGTATATTAGTGAATCTCATGGCTCCGCGGTACATATAGTTAATACGAGGAGGGTGTAGAGGCTCGTGCGGTCAGTTACGAGAGGGCAACATTCGAGTTGCCCCGTGGGAGAATGAGGGCGATGGAAATACAAATTTGCATTTGCCGAGAGACTCTGATGCTGGTGATCGTGACCGAAACGATGAAATATATACATATGCGTATATATATACATATAGACATTCAATTCACTAAATGTGCGAATGTCTCGTTATACGATCGCGAATCCACGACTGTCAATGTAGTCACCTCTTGCTTCGTCTCCCCCCGTGTTTGTACACTCTGTTCTGTAATAGAATTGCCCTTTGCCACGTATAAAGTCATTTAATGATTGTTTTATTTATATCCGTTTTGTATACTTTACTGCCGGAATTCGATTCGTACAATGAAATGACTTTGTACAACTTTTTTTTCGCGTCATTACACATTATGGCCGCTAAAAATTCGCGACATTTTTTTTTCTCCCCAATGACTCGAGGACTTTTTACGGAATACCTCACTCTAATTGCATACCAAATTTCAAATCGATAAGTTCAACCGTTCGCGAGTCAGAGGCTTGTGACCGTACGACCGACGGACGGACGGACAGACGGACAAACGAGTCTCGCTAAAAGGGTGCCGTTTTTCTGCTACTGCAAGCCGAAACAAAAAAAAATTATATCTCGAGAATTGAAAACTAATGACAACGATCTTTGCCCTCTTTCTTTTTCGTATTTTGCGTGTATGAAATTCTTTTAATTACCCCTCGCGAATTAAATGCTCGCGAAAAATGTCACTAGTGGCAAAGATAGTCACGTGAAATATCACATATTGTAGAGCGATGGATGTACATCACGAAAGAGACGAGAATCGTTACAGTTCATTGTCCAACTGTTTTGTTATATATACATATACAGTGGGTCAAAAAAGTATTCATACACCTTATTTTTTTGCGATAACTTTATAGACATAAGCGATACGCAAAGAAAGCCTATTTCATTTAATAGTACATCAGGTACAGAGATAAACTGCAAATGGAGAATTTTTCCCCAGGAATAATAGAAGAATTATGCAAAAAAAACGAAAATTTTCGGGCCAAAAAAGTATTCGTACACTTACGATTGAGCTGCTAAACCTCGATATTCACTCACGGACGGTCTGACCTCTGCGTACAATGTAAACAAGTCTTCGTTTACACGATGGTTTTGACCTATTCCATGCGGTAGTAGATCTTCAAGCTCTAAACAGAACACGATGTCAAAGAAAAGCGAAATATCAATATCCATGCGAGATAGAGTGATTTTTCTTCGGAAACGCGGTGAAAGTTATCGAAAAATTAGTAAAGAACTAAATCTAAGTTTCGCAACAGTGCAATATATACTTAAAAAAATACGAAAGAACAAACAGCAGAGAAAATAAGCCACGAACCAGTTGACCGAGAATACTAACGGTACGAGAGCGTCGAAGTATCGTTACAGAGCTACAAAAAAACCGTTCACAAGTGCTCGCAGTTTAGCGAATGATGTCGCGTCCACATCGGGGAAGAACGTGTGTCCCCGGACTATTCGAAACGTTTTGCATTCCGCCCAAATATACGGCGGAACTGCACGTAAAAAACAATTAATTAATAATATAAATCGAGAAAAACGTTTAGGTTTCGCAAAAACCTACGCAAAAAAATCTATAGAATTTTGGAAACGTGTCGTATTCTCGGATGAATCGAAGTTTAACATCTTCGGGTCCGATGGAAAAAAATTCGTCCGGCGGAAACCAAATACCAAGCTCCAGCAGAAAAATGTAATACCGACTGTAAAGCACGGCGGAGGAAGCGTCATGGGTTGGGGCTGTATGGGATATTATGGCGTTGGTAATCTGGCTTTTATAGATGGTACAACGAATGCCCAGAAGTATATCGACGTGTTGCGCAGCAATTTGAAAGCGAGTGTAGATAAAATGGGCCTGGATGGAAATTTCTACTTCCAACGAGATAACGACCCGAAAAATACTGCCATGAAAACGAGGGAATGGTTACTCTATAATGTCCGCAAACAATTGATTATACCACCACAATCTCCGGACATGGATCCTATTGCAAATTTATGGCACTTGGTGGATGTAGAAATTAGAAAAAGAAAAATAACAAACAAATCCGATCTCCAAAGAGTGCTTTTAGAAGAATGGACGAAAATAGCAAAAGAAACAACGCAAAAGCTAGTAGAATCCATGCCTAAAAGACTCGAGGCGATAATTGAAGCAAAAGGGATGCACAGCAAATATGAGTTATAATTAACAACTATGATGATGTAGGTTTTCACTGTAATCGTAAGTGTATGAACACATTTTTTGCCCGAAAATTTTCGTTTTTTTGGCATAATTCTTCTATTATTCCTGGGAAAAAATTCTCCATTCGCCGGCAGAAAAATTTAATACCGGCTGTAAAGCACGGCGGAGGAAGCGTCATGGTTTGGGGCTGTATGGGATATTATGGCGTTGGTAATCTGGCTTTTATAGATGGTAGAATGAATGCCCAAAAGTATATCGACGTGTTGCGCAGCAATTTGAAAGCAAGTGTAGATAAAATGGGCCTGGATGGAAATGTCTACTTCCAACGAGATAACGACCCGAAACATACTGCCATGAAAACGAGGGAATGGTTACTCTATAATGTCCGCAAACAATTGATTACACCACCACAATCTCCGGACATGAATCCTATTGAAAATTTATTGCACTTGGTCGATGTAGAAATTGGAAAAAGAAAAATAACAAACAAATCCGATCTCCAAAGAGTGCTTTTAGAAGAATGGACGAAAATAGCAAAAGAAACAACGCAAAAGCTAGTAGAATCCATGCCTAAAAGACTCGAGGCGATAATTGAAGCAAAAGGGATGCACACCAAATATTAGTTATAATTAACAACTACGATGATGTAGGTTTTCACTATAATCGTAAGTGTATGAATACTTTTTTTCCCCGAAAATTTTCGTTTTTTTGGCATAATTCTTCTATTATTCCTGGGAAAAAATTTTCCATTCGCAGTTTATCTCTGCACATGATGTACTATTTAAAAAAATTGGTTTTCTTTGCGTATCGCTTATGTCTATAAAGTTATCACAAAAAAACAAGGTGTATGAATACTTTTTCGACCCACTGTATATATATATGTATACAGTAAAATTCTCTCGTATAAGGTAAGCGCGCGTGCACGGAACCGCGAAATTTGGGTCAGTTTGTTCAGGCACGGTTCACCTGGCGCACACTATGAACACGCGGCCTATACCTTCTGTACACGTGAAATGAGTAAAATCCCAGGGGAATCTTCGTCGTCAAAGGGAAACGAAAATACGAATGGTGAAAAAAAAAATATATATATATATATATATATCAGGAATCGTACTGCTGTGCGAAAAAAAAAGCAACGATCCGAATATCCGTAAAATATTTTTTTTCATATCTTCCGTTGTCCGATCTCTGTAATGAGTGTAAAAGGATTTTATCATTGGATACTCGTGTTACTTTGTAATGTTCTTTGAATGGGACATGAATTATTCTAAAAAAAACATTGAGCGAGATCAATTTTTATTTTTCACGTATTAACAAAGCGTGCACATTGCTTTTCAATTTTTATTTCGTAACACAGAGGCCCCGCTCTGTTAGCGAAATAAAATAATGTAAGAAGTTACGTGCCAATTTTTTTCGAATTGTCTGCTTTTTTTTTCCTTATCTCGATTTCAACGATCACAGATTTGTTTTAGAGAAATTGAAATTTTTTTTACAAAATCTCAACCCCTTCGCCGAATTTCCGTGCATTCAGTGGCAAATACTATGCTCTATTTACGTTGAAAAAAAAAAGAAGAAAAAAAATTCAGTCGATATGTCAAAAATTGCGGAATTTAAAGAATGATCGCAAACTTTTTTTGTTTTTTTTTTAACGCAACGTAATTAGAAAATATGAAAATTCGCGACACTTTCGCCGATAAACGATTTATTTTTCGAAAAATTCAAAGTCCCGTCGAACGGGATACTCGTTATAAAGTTTTCGAAACGAAAAAATCAATAAACAAAAGAGGTCTTGTTAATGTGATCTGGTATCAAAGTGTCGAGAAAAAATTGAAAATTTTCCACGAAAACTCTTTGTAATATGGTCATTTTCTTTCAGGATCGACGAAAAAGGGCTGTCAATAATTTTCATTGGTTCAGGATCAAAGCAAACTTTGGCTTGATTGGATCTCGCAAAATTGGTTCGTGCTTTTTCGACTAAAAATTCTGTATACGATATATATATATATATATATATATGAGAGAGCCGGTTATTATTCAGGAATCCGCGTATAGAATGCTTTTGCAAATTAATTGAATGTACATGTTCGACGAGTCTCGCGGCTTGAATATATGAAATCTCGGTTTCCTCCACGCCACTTTAACGATACGTTCGTTCCTCACGTATACATTGGCACCCGCGGGGACAGTGGATTATATTTCCAGTTACCTCTCTCTCTCTCTCTCTCTCTCTTGTCCTCTCTTTTGCTCACTCACTTTTCTCCATCTCGGTAGCACGCGGTAAAATTTTTCTCGTTATGTCCACTTTGAGTTTTTCAAAGAGTCCACACCGCGAGAAAGAGAGTGAGAGAGTGAGAGATGGAACAGGATTAGTTGTTGAACGAGCGTAAACTCGCGTGCACAGGTGCAACTATATGCAGTTGAGGCTCTCTCGTTGATTCTCCTGGGCGTCGACTTGACTAACGGGTTGTTGAAGTGAAAAATATACAGACACATGTCGCAATAGCTCGACTAAACTCACATATATATATGTGTGCATATATTCGCTCAGCATCTGTTCACCAAGTTGAGAATTCCGTGCAATCACTCTTCTGCCCGGCTTCGACAAAGTTTTTCCACCCTCCACCCCAAGCACGCTAATGCATTGTTGTTTTTTTTGTTTTTTTTTTTTTTTTTTCAAATGAATTTTCCGACTGTGAGACAATTTCAATGGACAATAGTGTCGAATTGCAGGGACCAAAGTTATTTTTATGAAAATTATAGGTATCAATGCTCGCGGAATCATTTTGTATAATATAAGGATCTCGAAATCCTTTGAACGTGATACAATTTTTTCAGACCCCAAATTATTTCATTGAAAAACAAAGTGTACATTAGGGTGGTTCTTAATTTGGTGATGTTTGAAATTCTTTGGTATTGTTCCTCAAAAGTAATCAACATAATTAGAAAAAAAATTGGGCGCAAGCGGAACTCTGTCCAATAATTCTAACCCACCCCACCGAGCTGTCGAATTTTTATATGAAAAAATGCATGCATTCAAAATTTTGTTAAGAAAATTGTTTATTATTTCAAAACTATTTATGATAAAAAAAATTTTATATAACGTTTCTGTAGGAAATATAATGCTCTACAAAAAAGGTATCTTGTGAAATTCTCGTGAATCTAATATTTATCACGTAATTAGCAAAAAACTGTCATCATTTATTCCAAAAGTCGATCATTATGGTCAAAACAGGAGTTTGACGTCGAATAGCTGCAATTTATTTTTCGTATGTATATAACATTATGAAGAAATACGTAGCGCACTCAACAATGAAATGTAAACAATATTCAAATTTTCAATTTTATCAATTTTATTGTGAATTATAATGAATGATGTCATATATTTAAAAAATCAACTTACAATAATGAATTACATCGGTGGAGCAAAGTTGCTTTGTTAATATCAGGTTATTTTTTTTTAATATTCTTCAATTATTTGTACATCGAATTGTTTCTGATCATCATCATAAGTGAGACGATCATTGTACTCTGTAATAAGTTTCACTCCTCTTTCTGCAACATCGTTAACCACTTTAATTCCTTTAACTATTTTTAAGCCTTGTAAATAATTTTCATTAGAAATCCACTCGCTCACATCGATATCAAAAAATGAGGAGTTGATTTCAAATCTTTCGAAAAAAGCCATCGATTTGGAACTGATAAAGAAATCAATGTCCTTATCGATCAAAGAAGAAAAATTTATCATGAATGATAATAAAATTGATAAAATTGAAAATTTAAATATCGTTCACATACTGTTATTGAGTGCACTACGTATCTCTCCATACTTCTAATTGCATATGAAGAATACATTGCAGTTTTTCGACGTCAAACTCCTGTTTTGACCATAATGATGGACTTTTGAAATAAATAATGCCAGTTTTTTGCTAATAACGTGATAAATATTAGATTCACAAGAATTTTACAGGATACCTTTTTTGTAGAACATTAAATTTCCTATAAAAACCCAATATGAAATTTTTTTATCATGAATAGTTTTGAAATAAAAAACAATTTTCTTAAAAAAATTTTGAATGCATGCATTTTTTTATATAAAAATTCGACAGCTCGGTGGGGTGGGTTAGAATTATTGGACAAAGTTCCGCTTGCGCCCAATTTTTTTTCTGGCTATGTTGATTACTTTCAAAGAACAATACCAAAGAATTTCCAACATCACCAAATTAAGAACCACCCCAGTGTACATGGAGGGGTTTGTTTTTTTAATAGGGAATTTATATATATATATTTTTTTTTTGTAAGAATGGAGTTACAGAGTTTAGCGGAAATATTCCGCTGATCGCGATCCAGTAAACAAATCAGTTTTTGACAGCGGACAATTTCAAATTATTTTAGATATTATAAGAGATCATTTTTTAAATTGCCACGGTAGATTCGGGAAATCCAATATACAATGTACATATTTCGCTCTTTGTCCAACTCCAACGCTCGAGTGTATAGTTAATTATTTCCGGGCAAACATTAGAGGTCCACGAGAGAGAGAAAGTGAGAGAGTGAGTTCACATGGAGCAAAAGCACTCGGACTAAAGTACGTCCTATAATGTACGTTAACCATGTACACATCGACGAGAGTCTCGTCTACCACGAGAAATTCCCGGTGTTATCCATTCCACCGTGTACATACACATTATTTAACAATCGACGTATTCCTTCCGAAATAGGATATACCATTATTGTTGGTAAATTTCGTGTCTCTTGTATGCTGAGAAACAATAGCAAGATTTGTATGAAAGACTATGAGATATATATCCGTATAAAGTTCTCTGCGTGTGGTTTATATGAAACGAGAAAATCAACGAAAAGCCCAACGAACATTTCCATGAATATTGTTAAAAATATTCATGTAAAAAAATAGTAAAAAATTGGAATACAATCGGTAAAGTAAAACCCTCTCAAACGACACCTCATTCGCTGAGATAGAAATTTTTTTTTCTACACATCACACACTTTAGCTCTTTTTTAAGTTCGCAAAAAAATATATTTTCAAAAATTATTCGGGAATTGTGTTTGGAACGAGTGACTCTCGATGCCTGCCAAATTTCAAGTTGATAGGTTAAACCGTTTGCGAATTAAAGGGATGTGACAGCACGACAGACGGACGGACGGACGGACGGACGGACGATAAAGCGAATCACACGATAATAATCGCTTCTTGTTTTTTTTTTCTTTTCGATCAATACATTTAAATTATTGCTGATTTGTTCAATCAGTTAAAAAAACATATTTACGAAACATCGAGTCCACGATCGAGGAAAGAAAAAAATAAAATTCGTTGATTATGGTATTTCGAGCGTAAGACCAGACGGATCTCTCCTTTCGATCTTGTAACGAAAAATATCGTGTTACACCGGTCATTTGTTGAATCTGTCATTTTTTTTTCTTTCTCCCTCTCTGTCTCCTTCTTGATAGCAATAATAATACCACGACTTGAAGCCCACTATGGTACACTATGGTCACGTATAAACCCCCCCCCCCCCCCCCCCGTGTGGCGCCCGTACGTTCACTTACCAGCATTATTATCCTGTAGCCGGTTCTATATGGGTATTACAGTATTTCGCGTTGTATACATGCATAAATATAGTATATATGGGATTTGAGGCACGTGCCGATGATAGTGTAGTTACAAGAGCTGTCCGACGCACTCTCCGCCTGCATTATCCACCGAAGCTCACTACTCCAGCCCACTATGTATCGGTCATTCTAAGCAAAATCGACGATCACTTAAGGGGGGAAATAGGGTTAGACGGTTCAAAAAATCGATTTTTTTTAAATTTCCTAAATTGTTAGTAAAACTATTGAAAAATATGTTCCCAAAATTAAAAATTAAAATTCCGACTCGTTCTATTGTTATAAGCCATTAAGGGGGAAAATAGGGTTAGGACAGCGTTTTCTCAATGATTTTCATGAATTTTTTTATAGTTTAAAAAAATGAATATAATTTATTGAAACTTTGAGAATATTTCATACATATATTTAAGAATATACTATAAAATTTTTGAAGAATTTCCTTGATAAACACCGCAGATATTAGCGACCCCATATTGCAGGTCACAATCAGACTCAGCATTTTGCTATTTTTTCAGAAGCGTTTTTCTGAAAACGACTTTTTTTTAACTCGCGTACACGCTAGTTTGAAAAGTTTTCAACCAATCGTTTTGAAAATTGGCAGTTACTTTCTTCATAGTATTGCGCTCTATATGAACCTAAAATCGGAATATTATCATTATTTAAAATACGTTTTTTTTGCAAATAAAGTTGTAAAAAATGGCAAAAAATCATGCTTTTTTGTTTTGACCCCTGTAAAAAATTCAATTTTCTATTTTTTTGATAGCATTTAGGTTTATATAGAGGAGAGACATATAATAAAAGTAAATTTCAACCTCGTTTGATTTCAGATGAAAATTGCGGCTTCCGAAATGTACGCAAAATGCTGAGTCTGATTGTGACCTGCAATATGGGATCGCTAATATTTGCGGTGTTTTTTAAGGAAATCCTTCAAAAATTCTATAGGATATACTTAAATATATTTATAAAATATTCTCAAAGTTTCAATAACTTATATTAATTTTTTATACTATAAAAAAAATTCATAAAAATCATTGAGAAAACGCTGTCCTAACCCTATTTCCCCCCCTTAATGCTCAATATTTCGTAAAATTTTTTTTGGCTTCTTTCCGCGACTTACTATCTTTTAGCGAGACACGAAAAAATACTTGCAATACTTGTCAACAATTTTCACGTGAAAATACTTGCAATACTTGTCAACAATTTTCACGTCAAAATACTTGCAATACTTGTTAACAATTTTCACGTTTTTTTTACAATAATTACTTTAATTGTTATCGTCAGAAGTCTTGAATCTAGAACGTTATCGATTTTTTCCCATTATTTTTCCAATTCTCGATTGAGAAACAACACTTGGTGATTATTGATATTAAAACATTTTAATATATTGATATTGAAACATTTTCATATATTGATATTGAAATATTTAATTACTTCAACGAATGATCGACCATCGTTTACTTGAACCTATACCGATTATTCATATTGTCAATTAATCTTTTCGTCGTGAAATAATTTTTATTCCATTTTTAATCGAACGAAAATATCGAACGATTTATAAGCAAATAAACCTTTTTTTCTTTCTTCAATTTATCTACACCATCTGTAATAATAACGTCGTCGATCATCGCCAGGTATCTCACAAAGTGTTGTTTCTCAATCGAGAATTGCAAAAATAACGGGAAAATAATCGATCCACGTTCCGACGGGGTGTTGATTGAAGACTTCAAGATTCACGACTGATCGACGATCGTTTACTTGAATAATACCGAAAACGATTTTTAAACTTTGGATTTTCGTCTTAGGAATAAAATAACGAAAATATCGGACAAAAAAATCAATCATCATTTTTAGTAAATCTGAAAAGTAGTTTAGTGTTTTTTTGTTGTTTTTTTTTTTTCGTACTCTGTACAGCGTACTGAAAAAAAAGTGAACAAATTAAAAATGATAACGATCAGAGAAACTGTCGATTCTGTCACCTAGAAAGCCCCGTATACTAAGTATATATGAGGAAGATCCGTTGGATCAGAGCGGCAATATGCTCTGCCTTTGGTCATCTCTCTGTAATTACGTTTGTCGCCGGGGCTTCGTACGTAACCGATACGCGACATTGCGGAGGAATATCGAGAGATATCCGTTCCACTAATTCTCGAACACGATATATATTCCGTAGAGAGGAGAAAAAAAACTGAACACCATTTACAGACACACATGATCATCTGAGCATGAATCCGGATTTGTATGTCCGATAAAGATAAATTTACTTCGTATAAATGTTATTTTTATTCACGAGTAAAAGATAAATTTTCATTAGAAAAACAAATTATTCGAGTTACTCGAAATTTGGAAAATTTTTACAAACTAAAACCATGCGCAAATGTCTGAAATAACTTTTCATTTATATAAACGACTTCTGTTTCGAGTTACTGTTCAATTATTGCTTTTTTATTAGAAAAACAAATTATTCGAGTTACTCGAAATTTGGAAAATTTTTACAAACTAAAAACATGCCTGAAGTAACTTTTCATTTGTATAAACGATTTCTGTTTCAAGTTACTGTTCAATTATTAACGATGATAATTTTAATTGTTCATTAATGACAAATGGTGAAATAATAATTTTCAACTATTTTCGTTATTTCCTCGGTATTTTTTCATTAGAAATACAAATTATTCGAATTACTCGAAATTTGGAAAATTTTTACAAACTAAAAACATGCCTGAAGTAACTTTTCATTTATATTAACGATTTCTGTTTCAAGTTACTGTTCAATTATTAAAGATGATAATTTTAATTGTTCATTAATGACAAATGGTGAAATAATAATTTTCAACTATTTTCGTTATTTCCTCGGTATTTTTTCATTAAAAAAACAAATTATTCGAGTTACTCGAAATTTGGAAAAATTTTACAAACTAAAAACATGCCTGAAGTAACTTTTCATTTATATAAACGATTTCTGTTTCAAGTTACTGTTCAATTATTAACGATGATAATTTCAATAGCTAATCAATGACAAATGGTGAAGTAATAATTTTCAACTATTTTCGTTATTTCCTCGGTATTTTTTCATTAGAAAAACAAATCATTCGAGTTACTCGAAATTTGGGAAATTTTTACAAACTAAAACCATGCGCAAATGTCTGAAATAACTTCTCATTTATATAAACGACTTCTGTTTCGAGTTAACGTACAATTATTGCTTTTTTATTAGAAAAACAAATTATTCGAGTTACTCGAAATTTGGAAAATTTTTACAAACTAAAAACATGCGCAAATGCCTGGAATAACTTTTCATTTATAAAAACGATTGCTGTTTCAAGGTACTGTTTAATTAATTAACGGTGATCATTTTAATTGTTCATTAATGAAAAAACGGTGAAATAATAATTTTCCACCGTTTTTGTTATTTCCTCGGTAGTTTTTTTTTTTCGTACAATTTTTTACTTCCGCCCATTGACATTGACGTATAACTTCACTTGGATCTCGTGCTCGCAGATTTTAATTACAATGGCTTATATGCCCCTCAAATACCGATCTCGTTGAAAGGTTACGGTCGGCATTGCAATTGCGCGCTTTGATCGGTGTACAAGTTGAAGGCCAAACGATCATTATCTACACTGTTTCGTAACCCCTACGATTTCTAACTTCATTCCTCGTAGCTATTGTACCGTTACAAGTGTGTTTAAGTACGATTGTAGCGGTCGTTGCGAGACGGTTTTGTTTTTTTTTTATTCTTTTCAAGCGAAAAATGACGAACAGTCAATTTCATTGAAAGAGAGATCGTTCCCGGAGTGTCTCGTAAAAAAAATGAGCGGAAAAAAGTGAATGCTGCCGGCGCGGGGGAAGAGGTTTGATCACAACGAGCCGTACCTACTTCGTTCACGATGCTGTAACTGGATGAATCGGTCTGACCCTACTAATACTACTGAAACGCCTTCATTTTACGTTATTACGACGCTGACGACTCTTATACACGTTCCTTCCTACCGTGACCACGTTAAATTATCAACCAAACTCCGCTTTTATTTTCTTTTGCACAAAAAAAATGTATTTTACTTTTTTGTTTATCTTATTTTTGTGTCGTTTTATTTTCCCTTTTATTTTCAAATCTTTCCAGAGATTCTTATGCCTCTTTACTTTCTCACGAAGGAAGTTTCGTTTTAGTCAAAGTTTGTGTTTTTTTTTTTCAAATTTTTAATGATGTTATTTTTTGGTTGCGACACTAAGAATCAGTGTCAAAGGGTATAATGGTGGGTAAGCGCGTTGAAAACCACTCCAAAATACATCACGACGGCAAATATATTTTTGATGTCATACGGTATTGTGCAAGATGACCCAGTGACACGATTTATTGGTAAATGTGCGCGCTCTGCCGTTTTATACTGTCGTGGTTTCACGATACACATCGTGATACCAGCAACGCGGTTTGCAGTTACTCTTGGACAAAATTTCCGTGCTGACAATCCACTTTTGACAAAGGCATTATTTTCCTAAATAAAGGAACATTTGTATTCCGGAAAGACAACCCTTAAGGTAAGTAGTCTGGTAACTTAAGCCGATTTTCATGTCTTTTTTGGAGGGCGTTTTTTTGTAGGAAAGTAAAAATGAATCGTTTTGGATATTTAGGATGTTTTTATTTACATATTAAAGATACAAAAAAAAACTTGTTTGAAAATATTTAATAGTTTATTATTATTATTGATCGAAGTTGGCACTTCGAAGTTGGCAGCCCGGGTCCTAACTTTTTTTCTACCGAACCGATTGCTTTCAAATTTTAACAGGCTACTCTACACACTTATAGTTCTGGTCGGAACTACTGAAGTAAAATTTCATGGATAAATAACAAAATGGCGGACTTTGGAAAAAAAAGTCCGTTTATTTTAGCAAAAAAAGGGTTGTAAAATAAAAAGTGAGGGGTGAAAAAATTTCTCGGTAGTTCCGGCGAGAACTATAAGTGTGTAGAGTAACCTGTTAAAATTTGAAAGCAATCGGTTCGGTAGAAAAAAAATTAAGACCCGGGCTGCTAATTTCGAGGTGCCAACTTCGATCAATAATAATAATAATAATAAACTATTAAATTTTTTCAATAAAATTTTTTTTTGTATCTTTAATATGTAAATAAAAACATCCTAAATATCCAAAACGATTCATTTTATTTTCCTACAAAAAAACGCCCTCCAAAAAAGACATGAAAATGAGCATAAGTTACCAGACTAGTACCTTAATCCACCCACTCGCACAAATCGTTAGAAAGTAGGGCTGTTACTTTTATCCGGGTTAGCCGGATACCCGAAAGTATCCGGATATCCGGGAAATCGGATCCAGCACTTCAGATTCGAATACCCGAATATCCGGGTATCCGAGTACCCGAGTATCCGGATATCCGGGTAATAACGAATAATGTCGGATAATTACCCGATTTTTCGCGTACAGGCTCAAATGGGACCGCCGGCGTAAAAAAAATAATGATATTGTATTAGTCTGGTCATCAATTAAGCCGAAATATAGGGCGTTAATAGTTAACATTGAAAAAAATTGGAAAATAACTTGTATCAAATTTGCTCTGTTCAAAGAAATTGTGCAAAACTACGATAAAAATGAAAACTTAGTGTTGACGAATCAAACGTCACGGTTTTCCAATTTATAACAATTGTGTATTTACTCGGGAAAACATTTTACATGTGACTCCCACAATTTTTTAGAATCTGCTGTTACGATCACAATTTCTTGCCTGCGCAAATTAAGAATAGCCGAGATCCGCTTCTTCGCATTCTATATTTTTTCTTCAACTCTAAAGTTCATAAAAACTGCACACACGCCCATAAAGCAAATATACATTTCAGAAACTAAGGATATTCATTAAATAATAATAAATCGTGATGAAAAAATAATATTAAAGATGCAAATAGTGCGGGTCAACGTTGATTAAGTTCTTATGAAATGATCATGTGTTTCCCTAACATTGTATAGAAGATAATGTCATTGCTTTTTTAATCTACACAAGAATGTTTTATTGAAATTGTAGTTTTTGTCGGATGTGAATTACAGTAAAGAAATAGTTTGGTAATAATAGTAAATACGCCTGCAAGATTCTTTCCAAGAATCTTCGTTATAATGATAATCTAATTTGTTTAATATTGATATCAGTCGGTTAAAATAAAAAATGGTCAACTAAATGATCGGACATGAACACCGATATAATTCCAGTTTCTCAATCTTCCGGTAATGATTTATTATTCGTCTTATAAATATACTTCGCAAACATTGTTCTTGGCAACATCTACGCATGCCTCACAAATTGCGTAAAATGAACAATTTTTTTCAGCATTTTTGGCATCAATTACCGGCGGTAATTGCCCGATATTATCCGTTATTATCCGAGTACCCGGTTACCCGGATGCCCCGAAACTATCCGGATACCCGAATCCGTTATTACCCGGATTTTATCGAGTTACCGAGGTATCCGGATTTGAAGCGTCGAATCCGTGAAACCCGTATTACTCGGGTATCCGGATACCCGGAAAAGTTCAAGCACTATTAGAAAGCACTGTGCAAATTTCGATTTCCATCGTTTTGGTTTTTCGTATTCAATTATAGAATACATTCGTCGATGGCTTATCAATAATTCTCTTTTATGATAAACACATTTATCAATGTTTGTTCGTTCGTCTTCGATGATAAAAATCATTGAAGCGCTCGGTAACACGTTATTTTTTTTCTTTTTTGACAGATCGAATATTCAACGATATCGATGTGGTTTTCTTTTCTTTTCGAGGTATCACCTTCGATCCTCGTGTGCGATCACGCTCGGGATTCCCTCGTGTTTCCGAAAGTAATCATCAAATTTCTCGAGTACAAGCGGCAGGAAAAAAACCAAACAGGTTCCACTATATCTTTCGCAATCTCTGATTATTCTCACCTCTGTAGGTGATACCAGAGAGAAACGACGCCCAGGTACAAAATTTCCTCTTCCAAAAGTGACAAAAATAAGATTAAAAAAATCGAATGAAATGTTAATTTAAAAACTATGATAACAATGGGGCGCGGGGACGTTTTGAAATTTTTTTTTCCTTTCAACGCCATATAATACTGGTAAAAATGTAATTTTTTTTCGATGACAAGCAAGGAATTTGAGCTGTTGGAAGCGTTTTTACAGCGTCATTTCCTTAGAAGGGCCACATTGCCCTGGATTTTGTTATCTATACATCTAAACACTTTTGAGGCACAGAGGATTATAATACTACGAGATGTTTCGTTAAAACTCACCTCGTTGATAGTCGTTTAAGGCTTCCAAGAGTCGGATTGTCCGTGTAATCCTCACCGCTTATTCTTATCACACCGGTCTCTGAATTGACGCCATGCCCATTGACGACGTAATCGACGAGATCGGCAAAATCATCGTGCATCTCGTTTCTTTCATTTCCCATCGAAGCACCATCCGTACCGGCCGTACCACCATTATCTCTGTTTGCCACGTGTGTCGCCGCGGAATTGTCACTCGCTGACAATTCCTTGCTGCCGTTAACGCGCTGTAAGAATTTCCGACGAAAATTATTGTAAACAGTGTCATAATTCGGTGAATCGCCGATTCTAACGCGTCCGTGACTCGGCACAAGATGATGACCGCTGTAACCAAGATCCATCTGTAGATCCATCACCAACAGTAGCGTGAACAATATCGCGAATGCGCTAAAGCCAAATATAAGCTTTTCGCGTATTCTCATTACTCTAATTGCCAGCTTCATTTTCGTATTCACGGGTATTCTCGTTTTCACGATTTTCCGCTGTTTACCCGCGGAAAAACGTTTTACAAACGACGAACTTCCAATGTCACACGTTGTCCTATCGTTCTTGTGAACTTTCGCGAAGTTCGCGTTTGTCAATTTTTTCGACAAGCACGTTTTCTCGATTATCGTCGTTCCTGTCGACGAGCCATCGATCACTTCCGCCCTCGACGAAACGCTTTTATCGTTCAATGAGATTGTCTCGTTCCTCGCGTTCCGCGGATACTCACAATGTTCATTAACCGCAAATACACTTTCACCGTTTGACGCTAATATCCCGACGGAGTTTAACGACGTTTCGTCGTGACGCTTCGGTGATAATGCTCGTTCGTGCGTGCCGTTGTTTTCGAAATCTCCGCGACAGTGCCAACGATCGTGACAATGTACGCCACGAAAATGTTGCAGATCGTTGCTCGTCGATAATATTCCCGACTGCTCTCGTTCTCTCGTTCTCTCGTTAAACTCGCGTCTCGCTTTGAACGTTTCAATCTCGTGATCCCGTCGCCCGTCGACTTTGTCCGTTATCGCGCTATCAAAGTCCGAAGTGACGAGATGTGGTTGTCGCTTCTCGTCGTTGGTTGAACACTCGTTGAAACACGAAACTACGACTTTATTCGACACTTCCGGCTCGTTAAAATGCAAATAATTCGCGCTACGACTCGTCCTCGTCGTTGTCCTCGTCGTCGAACTCTTCGTCGTTCCGTCGTCTTCTTCCGCCGGTCGTTGAGTTACAACAGACGATGACTTCACCGCGTACTCGGGTTTCGGTGTATCCGTGACTGTTGCAATTCGGCATTTTGCACTTTCGCACGTGCATTCACTTTTTAGATTAAAGCCGAGTGATTGAGAACGAGAATATGGACGACAGTCGTTTGACACGCTCGACGATAAGAATACCGGCTGGATAATGGATGTAGCGAGCGTCGAAGAAGCAACGAACAGTTGACGTTTCTCGCAATAACTCTTATCGCACCGTTCCGCACAATCTCGTGACTCTTGACACTCTGTTGTTGTCCTGGTTGACCTCTGACGAGACGTTGACTCACGAGACAAGTTTATGTTGTCCGTTGACGGTGAAAGCCTCGTTATATCGTCTTGTTTTGATAGATCGTCGTACCGATGACCTTGGAACGTTTTCTCTTTCCTCGAGGACGTTCGAAGGTCAATATCTCGTTTAAGATCGTCGGGAGGCGGTGAAAACTTTGTTTTCTTTCCTCGCACAAGATTATCGTGACCTTGAAACTTTTTATCGCGAAACAACGTCGTTTCCGGTTGAAATTCTCGCTCGACGATGTTGCAATGTGATTTCTCGCGAATCAACGACTCGCGACGATTGATACGTCGGTGAAATCGTGACTTTTCCAAAATCTCGCGCGTTTCCGCCCACGATTCTTCCGACGAGTCGTCCCTCGGATAATCTTTGCTTGGTATTCGCAACGATACAACAATGTTTCTCGTATCATCGACGTTTTCAGCGTTGTGCCTCGGTGAACGACGAGTCTCCTTTGCACAACGTGCTCTAGCCTCTAACAGACGTGAATTGTCCTCGGAACGTATAAGCTCGTCGACGTCCTCGATCGAAACGCTACGAGAACTCGCGTACCGTTCGTCCAACTTATTCCCTCGTATCTCCTTCGGATTCTCCTCGTCTCTCGACGACCCTCCTCCGGCCACCCGGAACGAATTGTTCTTCCTCTTTATCGAACCCCTCTTTGTTCTTATCGGTACCGTTGGCTTTTCGTAATTGTTTTCACGATTATCGTCGAATACCTCCAATGATTCGGCGCTACGCGTTGAAAATAATTTTTTTCTTATCACCCTCGGACTTTTGCGTATATTGCGCACGAATTTTTCACAATTCACACCGATATTCGACGACTTGACGAGCCTCTTGAGGAACGAGTCACTTCTAACGATTTTACCCGTTGTTTTATCGTCGCTTGATTTATTCTCGCTTTTCCCTCGTTGCTCGTCATTCCCAATGACGCCATTTTCATGATTCACGCTTATAACCGGTACGGTCGCGTTTTTTTCGTTACAATTGATCTGTTTATTATCGCGCGATGTCCGGTGGACGAAATATTCTTTCCTCGAGTCTGTCGACGCGCCAACACTTCTCGTGCATCTCCCTTCGTCCGGAATTTCCGCGATTAAAATTTATTCGAACGCTTGTAATTGTTCGTTTTTTTTTTTACGTTTTTTTTTGCGTTTTGTATTACTATATTGTCGGGGATAACGCGAATCAGTATTGTTTATCACAGCGCGCTCGGATGTGTACGCGCAAAACTCTCCCTCCTCGTCCCACGGTCTTTTAACCGGTTATAATAATAGTTGCTTTGCGATGTTTGCCTCTCTCGGTTCGCAGCCTGAAACACACACACATCGAAAATAATACCATTTAATCCAATTAATTTTATTTTACTTATTTAAAAAAATTTTCTTCATTACTACTTTTTTTAAGGCCGTAGTCTGGTCTAGAGCGAGATTTTTGACGTCATTTTTAATGTGCAATAACGTTTAAACCGTTGAAGTTGTCTTGATGAAAATTTACACATGCATTTATTGATCCTTAGAGAATACTTGTACGTGAAAAAAAAAAATTATTTTAAATATTTTCATGTAGTTTTTTGCCTTGTTGCAACATGGTGCGCCGAAATCGGCGCCCACTCTGAACGATGTTGTATGCATCTGAAAAAAAAAAATATATATATTCTCAATCTGTATGAGTATTCTGAGCACTGGTAGCAGAATTGGGACTTAAAAAAAAATTTTATTGAGAAGAACAATAATTTTGCCGACATTTTATAACTCGTCGAATAATGAAATATCATTAATGAAAGTTCAACAGGCCGCCATTTTGTCAAAATTTTTTTTTTAAGTACCAATTCTGCTACCAGTGCTCAGAATACTCATACAGATTGAGAATATATATGTATATTTTTTTTCAGATGCATACAACATCGTCCAGAGTGGGCGCCGATTTCGGCGCACCATGTTGCAACAAGGCAAAAAACTACATGAAAATATTTAAAATAATTTTTTTTCTTTAATGTACAAGTATTCTCTAAGGATCAATAAATGCACGTGTAAAATTTCATCAAGACAACTTCAACGGTTTAAACGTTATTGCACATTAGAATTGACGTCAAAAATCTCGCTCTAGACCAGACTACGGCCTTACATTCTTGCTTTCTCATGGAATCGACTGGAATTGATGTTTAGAAATAAATGTTTCGAACGTATGTGCATGTGCGTGTTTGTGTGAATAGATGACGTAAAAAGCGTTAACTTTGACGAGAATCGGTGGAAGTGTCATTTTATGAAATTGTGAATTTTTCATTAAGGTAGTAGTCTGGTAACTTAAGCCGATTTTCATGTCTTTTTTGGAGGGCGTTTTTTTGTAGGAAAATAAAAATGAATCGTTTTGGATATTTAGCATGTTTTTATTTACATATTAAAGATACAAACAAAAATTTTGTTGAAAAAATTGAATAGTTTATTATTATTATTATTATTATTATTATTATTGATCGAAGTTGGCACCTCGAAAAAAAAGCGCGTGGGTGGCCCCGGTGATTTTGGCTCTTGATGTTATCTCAAATCAAAAATTCTTGATAATTCTTAATCTATAGACATGTCATTCTGGTCGGAACTACTGAAGTTAAATTTCATGGACAAATAACAAAATGGCGGACTTTGGAAAAAAGTTTTTTTAAAGTGAAAAAGTGAAATTTAAGTTCAGCAGTTCCGACCAGAATGACATATCTATAGATTAAGAATTATCAAGAATTTTCGATTTCAGATAACATCAAGAGCCAAAATCACCGGGGCCACCCACGCGCTTTTTTTTCGAGGTGCGAACTTCTATCAATAATAATAATAATAATAAACTATTAAATTTTTTCAAACAAATTTTTTATTGTATCTTTAATATGTAAATAAAAACATCCTAAAAAACCAAAACGATTCATTTTTATTTTCCTACAAAAAAACGCCCTCCAAAAAAGACATGAAAATCGGCTTAAGTTACCAGACTACTACTATCTTAATTTTTTTAATTTCACAAAAACGAAAGTCTAAACATTCGCAATTTTTGAGTTTTAGGACTTTCCTATTCTGTTGCTTGTGCAAGAATGAAAACGTTTGTTATCCGATAAATACTTTCAGAAGAAAAATGACTGATTATTAAATTTGAGATTGCGATCTTTCCGTAAATTTATGGTTTCGATCGTCTCTCGTCGCATGCTATTGGTTAACCGTTCAAGAATATTAGATTTCAGTGGCTTGACGAGTGTTGTACGATAATAATAATAAATCTCAACGTAATCGAGAGTTGATAATGTAAAAATAGATTTATATACACATATATATACAGAGAGAGAGAGAGAGAAAGAGAAATAGAGAGAGACAAATATATTTGCTCGTTGAGTATCGCGATACGATGAGAAAAGTGCACAGGCCATTACGGTTATCGCACTTTACACTCGGAGTTTGCAACGAGAAATACAACGACGAGGTTGAAAGAAAAAAATGTAGAATCGAAATAGGCCAGTCAATAACTGTGGATAACAAGTAGAAAAAAAAACATCACGTTTCACCCTTTTATGTCAAATACATATATCATAGAACCAACGATTTTTATAGACTCCTTGAAAAAATATATTATAGGAGAGAAGATCTCTCGTTCAAGGAGACTATAAAAATCGTGTTGGATGTTGGGGATATAACGTGTGGCATCGTGGGATTTTTCCTACCGTGTTATAATATAACCCAAGGTTGGTTAGAATATTACGTATCGCCGGTGAGAGCTGCTCTCCCGATCGCAATACACTTATTCACGTGAACGTATATTACAAAAATATATAAATACCCGGATAAGACGACGATACTCGGCGAATTCGAATATTACACGAAGGATTGTCGACGGAGCGCCTATTCTGATCCTGAAGATCTCATGAAGATCACGATTTTCTTAAGTAGAAACATTTCCATTCGACTATTTCGATACGATCTCTTTTATCGGCATGTTGAAAAATATCGTGGCGCTCCATTTTGAAATTCGGTATTGGAAAAAAAAAATTTTAACATTCCTCAGACATTTTCTTTTAAGGTACAAAAAATTTTTTGATCGCTCGACAAATTATCACTCATGAATATCGTCGTACTCTCGTTGTTTGACAATTTTTTTGACCTTTTCATTTGATAACCGGAAGCGATGGAAAATTAAAGAAGAAAATATTTTCATTAAAAGCGGTTCCAACCAGAATATTGAAATATTGCTTAAAACTTTTTATCCATTTATTTATTTTTATTTCTTTCAAAGGTACAAAAAAAAGATTAACACCGTTCTCCACTGGCTAATTTAGGAAAATTGAAGTACTCTCGTTGAGGGTCATTTTTTTTTTTTTTTTTTTTTTTTTCACTGTCCTCTGTTCCATCATCGCCGGAAGGTTGTATGTCCTGTTCGGAAGAGGCTCAAGTGAATAAAAGTCTGGCCGGTAATAAAAATGGTGCAGCCCAGGTTCATAAAGCCCTTTTATACACTTTTACCTCGTGACATCGTACAATACATCATGTACGTATGGAACGTTTCACGGCAAATTGTCCTGGCTATCATCCGCATCGTTCGGGGATTTGGTCACAATTTTTGATCTTGTTGTTACAATCCCAAAAGGCGTGCAATTTTTTTTTCTAATTTATTGTCGCTACCTACTATTTAGAAATGATAAAAAAATAATAATTGTACACGTAACAAAAGATTGGTCATAATTTAAAAGGATTGAAAAATTTTTGAAAAATCTTCTCTTTAATATATTTAAGGTAGTAGTCTGGTAACTTAAGCCGATTTTCATGTCTTTTTTGTAGGAAAATAAAAATGAATCGTTTTGGATATTTAGGATGTTTTTATTTACATATCAAAGATACGAAAAAAAAAAAATGTCTGAAAAAATTTAATAGTTTATTATTGATATTATTATTGATCGAAGTTGGCACCTCGAAAAAAAAGCGCGTGGGTGGCCCCGGTGATTTTGGCTCTTGATGTTATCTGAAATCAAAAATTCTTGATAATTCTTAATCTATAGACATGTCATTCTGGTCGGAACTACTGGAGTTAAATTTCATGGATAAATAACAAAATTTATTTGCTAAAATAAAAGGACTTTTTTTTCCAAAGTCCGCCATTTTGTTATTTATCCATGAAATTTAACTTCAGTAGTTCCCACCAGAATGACATGTCTATAGATTAAGAATTATCAAGAATTTTTGATTTCAGATAACATCAAGAGCCAAAATCACCGGGGCCACCCACGCGCTTTTTTTTCGAGGTGCCAACTTCGATCAATAATAATAATAATAATAAACTATTAAATTTTTTCAAACAAATTTTTGTTTGCATCTTTTATATGTAAGTAAAAACATCCTAAATATCCAAAACGATTCGTTTTTATTTTCCTACAAAAAAACGCCCTCCAAAAAAGACATGAAAATCGGCTTAAGTTACCAGACTACTACTTTAATATATTTAATACATTTGTATGTATTTTGAAAACTAAAAAAAAATCGAAGAAAATTAAAGCTAACGCTGTCCCACTTTGGGATACTGCTCAAAAATGTTGTTATCAAAAGGATGATTTTTCAGAATTTTTTCCAATTTTTAAATCACGGCTAATCTTATGTTTCGTGTAAAGTATATACATTTTTTTCAACTACTGCTAAATAGTGGTTAGCGATAAGACAAAAATTGGAAAAAATAGCACGTCTTTTAAGATTGTAGGAACATTCTGAAAAAAATTATCGAACAAATCTTGGAGACTGAGGATGAGGGGGCAAGTGGATTTTACGTGAAACGCCCCGTATATGTGTATTCACCAAACCATGAAAATTTGTGGCTACTCTGGCTGTTGTAATTTTTATTACGAAGATAATATATCGTCCATCTCTCTCTCTCTCTCTCGTTCTGCCTCTGTTTGACAAATTAAAATTCATTATCGCATGCCAGGAGACATTCCTCATTAGTCACTCGTTAAATTTCCATCGCGACCAAATGGTTCGTACAACTTCGCTGATGATTCGACAATGACAAATGTCAAATTACCCACTCGTACCTCTATAACGAGGGTTTTTTTTTTTTTTTTTTTTTTGTAACCAGAGAGAAAAAAAAGGTTTGAAACCACTTGCTCCATCGATGATTGTTTTGGACGCGTCGTATCGCAAAGTGATATAGAAACTTTGTAGTTATAGTGGCACGATTCTGAGGTCTCAGTGCGTTCGCCAACAAAAATTTATTTTAAGAAACGTAACGACGAGAGGGATCGCTGCCAGGATTCCTAGGCCACGCGTTAAACATTTTCCTCGACCATTTCTAATCTCTATGTTTGTGTGTGTGTGTGTGTAAAGACAACATAACGTTTCTAGGCCCTCTGACGATGATGGGATTTAAATGGAAATAGAACGAGAGATTTCCATCCCTCCTCTGCCCCTCCTAGTCACCTTATATCTCGCTGATGTTGGGTTAAAAATTAAGATATTCGAAACAGAGTACTCCACGCGGAAACTCCCAGACAATTCATTCCGTTATATGTACATTTATACACATCCATATATATATATCTACACATATGTGCATATTATATTATTAGCTGGGAAATAATTACCGGGAGTATTACGTGTACGTACGGTGCCGTAAATGCGCTTACTTCATCAAATGGAATTAAGTAATACCAGAGTCAACAGGATTATAACGAGAGAGCACATAGAAAACGGTGAAGGTGCCAAGGAGATAACGAGGCGTGTCAGGGAAACTCGTTAGTCGACATACTAACGGGTTACAATCACAAAAAAAAAACTACTTGAGATTTTTCGATTTTCTTTTTTGTCTCTATTTTTACGTGAAATTTTTTTGAACAAAAAAACTAGTCTCTCCTTTTGGCTGAAGGAAAAACAAAACTGAATTACTTGAAAGAAAACAATTTGGATTTCATTTGGATTTTACTTGGGATTTTTATAAAGACTATAAGATAAATGTAATTAATTTTTTTAGTTTCATTAATTTTTTTAATTTAGTAAAATAAATGAAATAAGTGAAATTTTTGCGAACAAAAAATTGAAGTACTTGGATGAACAAATTTAGATTATATTTGGGATTTTTTTTTAGAAAAACTAAAAAATGTACTCCAAAATATTTTGATAAAAAATATCTAGGGCATAATTTTTCTTGAGAACGCAAAAAAAGGTGACAATAAATTTTCAAAAATGTGTTTTCGGTGCACAATCACGTAAACAATTGTAGTAACATCACAGTAACGCGAAATGTACGGACATTTCATCTCGTCGCATCCGCAACGTGTAATGATAATAAAAATTAAAAAATAATAATAGCTCGAGATCTCTCGTTTAGCTGTTGGAAAATTTCCGTATAAAATACATGATGGGAAGAACATAACAAACAAGATCGATGAGACACACAGGACAACTATATAAATATCCACGAGTCTCACGATTCAAACGAGTTGAGAGAAAGTACCTGTTATTCACGCTCTGTCGTCTCTTTAGTCTTCCCCCTCGTACTTCGTGTCACTTAAAAGAGAATTCGATCGTTTTTTTTTCTTCTTCCCCATGGAGGTAGCGCTGTTTTCGTGAATATATTTTCCTTTTCTTTTTTTTTTGTGGAAAATTTGAATTTTTCAAAAGAATCGCTGGGCGTTCTCGTTGAGGTTTTTGGATTGTACAATTTTTGGATTGTACAAAATTTGGAAAAATCGAATTAAATTAACGCAGGGTGGAATATTTGTTGTTGAATTTAAAGAAAATTGATAAAAGCATTTTGTGTCTATGGTATTTTTAATTTTTTTTTCTTGAAAAATCCATTAAAAATTGAAACTTGCATGTTCCTTCATCATCGTTTTTTTTTTTTTTTTTCATACGCAAAGCTTTCCTTTATGACGAAGGGAAAATTGAAAAAAGGAACTTGATCGTATAGACGAAAATTTGATAATGCGCAAAAAAAAATGCTGTAAAAGTGCTGAACTTTGAATTCTCAATATTCTCAATTCCGCACAAAAAGTCTGTGTGTCGGAATCACTTGAAATTTTTACAATATCTTCCTGTTGTCGAATCTTTTGCGTATCTATAAAATCTTCCAAGGCTTTCCGGATGATGAAAAGGGGAGACGAAAGGAAAGAAAAAAAAACCAAAAAAATTAAGAATTTCCGTCCCCCTCGTTCGTAGGTTGCTCATTTATATGTAAATTCGGTCTGTATACGATGTTAATCAGTGTGGCTATCGGACGAAAGATCGGTTAGGGTACCGGAACATTTTTAGATATATCTTTGTGTATATTGACAGCTAACCGACATAAGGACGTATATCACACAGTTTGACGTTTTAAATCGTGATTTTTTACGCCTCTTTGTTACAGACTCGATGTAGATTTGTATTCGTGTATTTGGTGCCGTCGGCGTTGAAGATACAAACTGGGGAAAGTTAACGACATCGTGAATCGCTCTCGACGACACTACTCCCCCCGTGGTCGGAAACGGGGAAAATCGCCCGAGGTTAGGAACCAGAGATGTGGAAACATTGTATATTTATTTATATACAGAGTGTCCCAAAGCTTAGGCACCGTCAGAGTGACACAGGGATTTTTGATTGGCTGCTGATCTATCACAGAATAAACAAATATCACCTCAAAGAAAAGTCTGGTTTTAAAGAAATATCGTTTTTTTTTTATTTATTTTTTGCCTAGTACTTGTTATTCTACCCAACATTGCTATGAATTACTTTGGGTTTATTCATATTTTGTTTCTAAAATGTCTGTCGAAAGTCACAATTTGCAATTTCGATGATTTTCAAAAAAAAAAGTCCCAACGGCATTAACTTAGTAGTCTGGTAAGTTAAGCCGATTTTCGTGTCTTTTTTGGAGGGCGTTTTTTTGTAGGAAAATAAAAATGAATCGTTTTTGATATTTAGGATGTTTTTATTTACATATTAAAGATAAAAAAAAAAAAAATTTGAAAAAAATTAATAGTTTATTATTATTATTATTGATCGAAGTTGGCACCTCGAAAAAAAAGCGCGTGGGTGGCCCCGGTGATTTTGGCTCTTGATGTTATCTGAAATCAAAAATTCTTGATAATTCTTGATCTATAGACATGTCATTCTGGTCGGAACTACTGAAGTTATATTTCATGGATAAATAACAAAATGGCGAACTTTGGAAAAAAAAAGTCCTTTTATTATAGCAAATAAATTTTGTTATTTATCCATGAAATTTAACTTCAGTAGTTCCGACCAGAATTACATGTCTATAGATTAAGAATTATCGAGAATTTTTGATTTCAGATAGCATCAAGAGCCAAAATCACCGGGGCCACCCACGCGCTTTTTTTTCGAGGTGCCAACTTCGATCAATAATAATAATGATAATAAACTATTACATTTTTTCAACAAAATTTTTTTTTGTATCTTTAATATGTAAATAAAAACATCCTAAATATCCAAAACGATTCATTTTTATTTTCCTACAAAAAAACGCCCTCCAAAAAAGACAGGAAAATCGGCTTAAGTTACCAGACTACTACTTTAATGTTTGTGACATACCATGGAGCAATTATTATTGATCTTAGAATTTCCGATTGAGATCTCCGTAGGATTTCTATATTGTAGATTGAGGCTGTTCCCCATAACTGTATCCCATAAGTTCGTATTGGCTTAAGGTAGTAGTCTGGTAACTTAAGCCGATTTTTATGTCTTTTTTGGAGGCGTTTTTTTGTAGGAAAATAAAAATGAATCGTTTTGGAAATTTAGGATGTTTTTATTTACATATTAAAGATACAAAAAAAATTTTTTTGAAAAAATGTAATAGTTTATTATTATTATTTTTATTGATCGAAGTTGGCACCTTGAAAAAAAAGTGCGTGGGCGGCCCCGGTGATTTTGGCTCTTGATGTTATCTGAAATAAAAAATTCTTGATAATTCTTAATCTATAGACATGTCATTCTGGTCGGAACTACTTAAATTAAATTTCATGAATAAATAACAAAATGGAAAAGGACGTTTTTTTCCAAAGTCCGCCATTTTGTTATTTATCCATGAAATTTAACTTCAGTAGTTCCGACCAGAATGACATGTCTATAGATTAAGAATTATCAAGAATTTTTGATTTCAGATAACATCAAGAGCCAAAATCACCGGGGCCACCCACGCGCATTTTTTTCGAGGTGCCAACTTCGATCAATAATAATAATAATAATAAACTATTGAATTTTTTCAACAAAATTTTTTTTTGTATCTTTAATATGTAAATAAAAACATCCTAAATATCCAGAACGATTCATTTTTATTTTCCTACAAAAAAACGCCCTCCATAAAAGACATGAAAATCGGCTTAAGTTACCAGACTACTACTTTAATGTTTGTGACATACCATGGAACAATTATTATTGATCTTAGAATTTCCGATTGTGATCTCCGTAGGATTTCTATATTATAGATTGAGGCTGTTCCCCATAACTGTATCCCATAAGTTCGTATTGGCTTAAGGTAGTAGTCTGGTAACTTAAGCCGATTTTTATGTCTTTTTTGGAGGGCGTTTTTTTGTAGGAAAATAAAAATGAATCGTTTTGGAAATTTAGGATGTTTTTATTTACATATTAAAGATACAAAAAAAATTTTTTTGAAAAAATGTAATAGTTTATTATTATTATTTTTATTGATCGAAGTTGGCACCTTGAAAAAAAAGTGCGTGGGCGGCCCCGGTGATTTTGGCTCTTGATGTTATCTGAAATAAAAAATTCTTGATAATTCTTAATCTATAGACATGTCATTCTGGTCGGAACTACTTAAATTAAATTTCATGAATAAATAACAAAATGGAAAAGGACGTTTTTTTCCAAAGTCCGCCATTTTGTTATTTATCCATGAAATTGAACTTCAGTAGTTCCGACCAGAATGACATGTCTATAGATTAAGGATTATCAAGAATTTTTGATTTCAGATAACATCAAGAGCCAAAATCACCGGGGCCACCCACGCGCTTTTTTTTCGAGGTGCCAACTTCGATCAATAATAATAATAATAAACTATTAAATTTAAAAAAAAAAAATTTTTTTTGTATCTTTAATATGTAAATAAAAACATCCTAAATATAAAAAACGATTCATTTTTATTTTCCTACAAAAAAACGCCATCCAAAAAAGACATGAAAATCGGCTTAAGTTACCAGACCTTAAAAACAAAACGCCTCTGAAATCACTTGGTATAGCCTGTACATGTGTGCAATATCTACGATAGATTGTTCGCTGTGGTCGCGCGCAGGCAGTTTTGCACGCGATTCTCACCGTTGTCATCTTCTTCGTCTTGTATTTTATTTTTTTTCTTCTTATTCCGCGTCTCTTTTTGTTTCGTCATCTCTCTGTGCCGCGTGCGTGTGTCTCAAATTACACGAATAACAAGCATCCGAGAGAATCCGCACCTTTCATTAATGATGAGTCAATGGTGCATTTACGTGAGACCATTATATTACCGTCATTATCGCGAAATTAACGGGATGTCAATTTTTTTTTTTTCTTATCCTTCATTTGTTACGGTTTCAATTGAACACAATGAGAAATTGCGAGTTCTCCGAAACCTTCAATCTTTGAAATTCACAATTATACACAATTTTCAAGTCACAATTATACACAATTTTTTATTCGCAATTATATACAATTTTTAATTCGCAATTAGATACATTTTCAATTACTTTCAATGATAAATCAATTGTTACTGTGAATTATGACAAATTTTTTCACGTTCATGTAAATTAACAATATCTAAAGTTTTTCAATTAATTAAGTATTTTTCAATGTCAAATTTTCAATTGTACAATTTTTCTATCGCATATTCTCAATTTAATATAAGCGATCTGATATTTTCAGACCTGAAATTTTGCGAATTATTTCGGCAAGGCTATGAACACGAGACTTTGATGCAGAAATAACAGAGTATTATATGTATAAACCGAAGGGTAGTTTTTAGACGAGAAGTGGTGAACAGAGCGGAAAATAAGGCCAGAGGCAAACGATGACGATATATGTATATATCCTTTAACAGTCTCGTATGCAAGCTCGAAGCATATCGTCGTTGTTAATACCGAGAGAGAGTAAGAGAGAGTGAGAGAGAAAGAGAGAGAGCTTTAATTGCATCAGTTAATTAATGCCATCGCGTAAATTAGCCTTCCATACGCCTTAAAACCGAGACACTTAAGACGTCGTATCGTTTTCCTTCTATACTCGGCACGCCCACGGGAGAAGCAACTTTGGTCTATAAATTTCGGCAGTATAGTCTATACACGTGGGGTTTCTGTAATATTGCGTATCCGGCACTAAACATGCACGCGTTCGTATGGAAAATTTTCTCTCTCGCGAATATACGCGGTATATATATCCTCGAGCGAGAAAATAACATCCCTCTGCGGAACGTGAACGAGAAAAAAAACGGTTTATTCAATTTTATTTACAACCAGAGAAGGAAGAAATGTTTTTCTTCGACAAAACTACATTTTATTCGAATAAAACTAAACTTTCAGCGAGTTCACATTCAACTTTCATCGGGTGAAACTCTCCGATAGTGTCAATTAATAATATATTCTATGCTTGAATGAAAAAAAAAATACTTGTCTATGTTCTCAGTTGTTTTAATATATCTTTTGCCTATCGCCTCGAGTTTTACTTTTCTCTGGATAAACCAGTATCCCTCGTTTATTACTCGCACAACTCTGTACGTATTGTCGTTTATATCTATATGTATATCGTTGAAGAACGGGTAAACTCTCGACTGACCGGCTGATCCAGAAATCCCGCTGACCGGAGAAACAGCACAACGAAATTTTAGATTCCATATATACAACAAACAAGATCATACTTAAGCCAATACGAACTTATGGGATACAATTATGGGGAACAGCCTCAAACTTCAATATAGAAATCCTACAGAGATCTCAATCGAAAATTCTAAGAACAATAATAATTGCTCCATGGTATGTCACAAACATTAAAGTAGTAGTCTGGTAACTTAAGCCGATTTTCGTGTCTTTTTTGGAGGGCGTTTTTTTGTAGGAAAATAAAAATGAATCGTTTTGGAAATTTAGGATGTTTTTATTTACATATTAAAGATACAAAAAAAAATTTTTTTTTTTAAATTTAATAGTTTATTATTATTGTTATTATTGATCGAAGTTGGCACCTCGAAGTTGGCAGCCCGGGTCCTAACTTTTTTTCTACCGACCCGATTGCTTTCAAATTTTAACAGGCTACTCTACACACTTATAGTTCTCGTCGGAACTACCGAGAAATTTTTTCACCCCTAACTTCTTATTTTACAACCCCTTCTTTGCTGAAGTCCTTTTATTTTAGCAAAGAAGGGGTTGTAAAATAAAAAGTTAGAGGTGAACAAATTTCTCGGTGGTTCCGACGAGAACTATAAGTGTGTAGAGTAGCCTGTTAAAATTTGAAAGCAATCGGTTCGGTAGAAAAAAAGTTAGGACCCGGGCTGCCAACTTCGATCAATAATAATAGTAATAATAAACTATTAAATTTTTTCAAAAAGATTTTTTTTTGTATCTTTAATATGTAAATAAAAACATCCTAAATATCCAAAACGATTAATTTTTATTTTCCTACAAAAAAACGCCCTCCAAAAAAGACATGAAAATCGGCTTAAGTTACCTGACTAGTACCTTAATATCCACAAAGACCTCGCGATGAACACTATGAAGGAAGAAATACAAGGTTTTAGTGCCTCCTACGAAAGGAGACTCGAACGACACCCCAACGAGCTAGTGCCAGACTTACTGGACAAGTACTAGAGAGCAATTTTCCAAAAAATCAAAAAACACGATTTTTCTCTAAAACCATTAGAGTTTTACTGTAGTCATATTTGTTTATTCTGATAGATCCTCAACCAATCTAACCCCCTTGTCACTCTGACGTGCTAGTTTTGGGACGCACTGTATATATGTGTACAATTTACTAACGCTTCGATTGATCTGGTTCGGGAATTCGGTATTGAAAATTTCTCGTGAGCTTTTTCACTCGCGAGTTTTATGCGGAGAAGGGAGAAGACAAGACCGCGCGAGATATACGGTGGGCGAAGGGAGAGAGAGAGAGAGAGAGAGAGAGAGTGAAAAAAAAATGAAAAGATGAAATAAATAATACACGAGAGTATAACGTTGTGGGTGTTTTCAAAGAATGATATTAATCCTGGAGAGTGTCGGTGGTGCGAAGAAAATCTCTCCGGGATGCAGGCACCTTGATCCCTCGCGGAGATGAGTGATCACGTGGTATCTCTCTCCCTCTCTTTTGTTCTCTCTGTGTTGCCTTTGAGTGGGGTGGAAAAAAAAAAACATATCACGATCCTTTGTCAAAAGGGGACCAAAGAAATACCGCGGTGGAACTTTCTCTTAATGCCGAATAATGTGTTTTTCCGGAGTGTTGCGACGGCCCGTGTAATCGAGCCTTAAACCCCACAACTACCGAAATATATAAAAGCTTCGCGTCACCGATCGCGATATAAAGGAACATAAATATTTTATATACAGTGGGTCAAAAAATTATTCATACACCTTGTTTTTTTGCGATAACTTTGTAGACATAAGCGATACGCAAAGAAAGCCAATTTTATTTAATAGTACATCAGGTGCAGAGATAAACTGCAAATGGAGAATTTTCTCACAGGAATAATAGAAGAATTATGCCAAAAAAACGAAAGTTTTCGGGCAAAAAAAGTATTCATACACTTACGATTATAGTGAAAACCTACATCATCGTAGTTGTTAATTATAAGTAATATTTGGTGTGCATCCCTTTTGCTTCAATTATCGCCTCGAGTCTCGTAGGCATGGATTCTACTAGCTTTTGCGTTGTTTCTTTTGCTATTTTCGTCCATTCTTCTAAAAGCACTCTTTGGAGATCGGATTTGTTTGTTATTTTTCTTTTTCTAATTTCTACATTCACCAAGTGCCATCAATTTTCAATAGGATTGATGTCCGGAGATTGTGGTGGTGTAATCAATTGTTTGCGGACATTACAGAGTAACTATTCCCTCGTTTTCATGGCAGTATGTTTCGGGTCGTTATCTTGTTGGAAGTAGAAATTTCCATCCAGGCCCATTTTATCTACACTCGCTTTCAAATTGCTGCGCAACACGTCGATATACTTCTGGGCATTCATTGTACCATCTATAAAAGCCAGATTACCAACGCCATAATATCATGATGTTGAAATTTGCATCGTTGGAACGCAACGCAAATAATTTTTTAAATTTTCATTTTCAGTATTGCTCTTGCTTTTCGTGGCCCATTTAGCCCCAGATTTTTTAAGAAGACCCCAATAAAACGTTTTAACGATTTCTGTCATCGATAATCCAATCTTAAGAGGGTTAATGGTGTAAAAAAATTATTTTCGTTGCATTCCAACGATGCAAACTTCAACATCATATAATATCCCATTGAGCCCCAAACCATGACGCTTCCTCCGCCGTGCTTTACAGTCGGTATTAAATTTTTCTGCCGGAGCTCGGTATTTGGTTTTCGCAAGACGAATTTTTTTCCATCGGACCCGAAGATGTTAAACTTCGATTCATCCAAGAATACGACACGTTTCCAAAATTCTATAGATTTTTTTACGTAGGTTTTTGCGAAACCTAAACGTTTTTATCGATTTATATTATTAATTAATGGTTTTTTCCGGGCAGTTCCGCCGTATATTTGGGCAGAATGCAAAACGTTTCGAATAGTCCGGGGACACACGCTCTTCCCCAATGTTGACGCGACGTCATTCGCTAAACTGCGAGCACTTGTGAATGGTTTTTTTCTAGCCTCTGTAACGATACTCCGACGCTCTCGTACCGTTAGTATTCTCGGTCGACCAGTTCGTGGCTTATTTTCTGTGCTGTTTGTTCTTTCGTATTTTTTTATTATATATTGCACTGTTGCGAAATTTAGATTTAGTTCTTTACTAATTTTTCGATAACTTTCACCGCGTTTCCGAAGAAAAATCACTCTATCTCGCATGGATATTGATATTTCGCTTTTCTTTGCCATCGTGTCTGTTCGGAGCTTGAAGATCTACTATCGCATGGAATAGGTCAAAACCATTGTGTAAACTAAGACTTGTTTACATTGTACGCAGAGGTCAGACCGTCCGTGAGTGAATGTCGAGGTTTAGCAGCTCAATCGTAAGTGTACGAATACTTTTTTTGCCCGAAAATTTTCGTTTTTTTGGCATAATTCTTCTATTATTCCTGGGAAAAAATTCTCCATTTGCAGTTTATCTCTGCACCCGATGTACTATTAAATAAAATTGGCTCTCTTTGCGTACCGCTTATGTCTATAAAGTTATCGCAAAAAAACAAGGTGTATGAATACTTTTTTGACTCACTGTATATAGATTTAGATATACGCGGAACGTACAGAAACTTTCGGAATTTGTTCCGTTGGTAAAACAGTTTTTCAGTGGTGGCGCTTTCGTCGCCAGTGTCATGGATGCTTTAAAGCCCCGATTTTAAAGGTTATGGCGCCATATTTGAATATTTTTCAAACGCAAATACAATTCTTTTCGTACAAGCCATTTTATATATTTCTTTTTTCAATAGAATTCGTGCGATTTATCGAATGAAACGTTTGTGTAAATTGCGTGGATTATTTTTTTCACAAATCGATCTCTCTCGACGATTTTTAATGAAATTTTCCGTTTTTTTTTCTGGGAAATATCTTCTGAATCACTGTAACCAGTGAGAAAAAAAATCCATCGATATACAGTTCTAAAAGAATAAAACAAAAATTGACGTATTTCAAATGTTCTCCCAACAATTACCGATAGACAGAGAAAATGCCAAAATTCTATGGGAAATTGTGGAATGAAAACTAAAATAATAAACTTGCTTTTTTTTATATACAGTTGTGTATATATTTTTTTTTATTTGGAAATTACTCTTAATGGTTTTTTTGCTACTTAATCACCGTCGTAGTTTCAATTCACCGTGCGACATCCGTGTCTATCGGTGAATCCGATGGAACGGAACTAAATGCATAAAGAACTCTCGGTTTGGCATTCAATCGTCACGGAACAACGAAACTCCAAGCGTCCCGACGACTTTCTAGACGCAAAAGCCAATGTATATAGATATATATTAATTGGGAGTAACGTTGCATTAAAAGATATACAGGTACTCCATATAATTTTCCGGAGTTTCGAGTTCGCGACCGAGGTTCACTCTCTCTCGTGTCCAAGCGAGACGCACGAGTTCTCTCCTCCGCGTTAGGAAAAACGAGCTTCGATCCGAGAGGGGAAAAAAAAAGAAAAGAAAAAACGTTTACCAGTTCTCTCGTATGGCACGTGTGCGAAACTTGGATTATGCAACGAGAGATCAGAGGAAATAAATCAGTCTCGCGACGAATGACGACGAATCTCTATGAATCAAAAAATTCTCGCGTTTATCACGTACAGACAGAGAATTTGGTGAGAGAAAAAATGGATTTTTGTACGATTTATCGAGTAGACCATTTCTACGAAAAAAAAAATTCATCGATTAAAGCGTTCTCAAGATAAGAATGAAATATTGATGATTTAAAAAATGTCTTTATAGATTCACTACGTCACGATTTTTTATTTTTTTACTACTATTTACCCTTCGAATGTAAATTTCATGAATTATGAGGTAATTTTTTATAGTCAAGTTGAGAATAAATGTAAGTAAATATAAATATATTTATCGAAAGTATTGAGGGGGTTGGGATGTGTTTGTGATTGAAAAAAGAACGTTATGCTTCCTGGCGGAGGGCATTCTTGTAAGGGCATTTTGAATTTTTTACACTTACGTAAATTTTGGAGCATAATTGATTGATAAACCGCTGGACATGAGTCCAGCAGTCTATTTGTCACAACCTGCCCTAGGGGTTAAGAGCAACAGATTATTTTATTTTCCTCTGATCCCAGAGGTATGGACCAATTTAATGAACTCAGTATTTTTCAAACGTAAAATAAATCGAAAAAATTTCGTCATTTTGTTTAAATTTAGTTTATTTTTTCGAAGCAATAACATCCATAAAAATCGCTCGATTTTATTCGTTAAATAATGCATCGTGAATTGATCAAATAACGACTTTTTCATTTTGATAAAGCGAGAGGAAAAAAGACATTGCAATTTTACGCGTAAAAATAATATATCTGTTTGCGACAAATCGGCAATGAAATCTTACTATTATAATAAAGCTGAAGAGTTGGTTTGTTTGAACGCGCTAAACTCAGGAAATACTAATCCGATTTTGAAAATTCTTTTTCCATTGGATAGCCCGTTTATTCAGGAAGGCTTTACGCCATATAATTTTATGCTATGATCCTAATCTTACTATTTTACTACTATAATACTATAGTTCAATACAGCTGGATAGTTTGTTTGTTTGAACGCGCTAATCTCAGGAAATATTAAGCCGATTTGAAAAATTCTTTTTGCATTAGATAGCCCGTTTATTCAGGAAGGCTTTAGGCTATATAACTTTATGCTATGACCCTGAGGAGTGGTGGCAGCGGTGCGTTGAATCGGACAATGGAAATTTAACGCGGGGCACAGCTAGACGTTTATATAGTCAATGAGATTGGATACATACGCTGGGTCGTTTCGTTCGTTGAGAATCGAGAAAAGATTTTATTAATAAAAGACCTTGTCCTGTACAGATACGTAAATATGTATATGTATACGATTCGTACGCTCCGTTCTTGCTCCGATCGTATATAGTCACTGTATGACGAACCCACGGAGTTGCATACCAATAGGTACATCTCTCTAGATCGGTCGCGCGTGATACTGTCGACTTATATATGTATATACCGTTGAGAGCGATTAATGCATCCGACAACATCATCTCGAAGCGTCGAGATTATGTAAACGGAAGAGCAGTTCCTGGTGAGTCAATAACACGAGATACTGGAAATCGTGATGAACGGCGAACTCATCCACTTCTATTAATTATCTATTCAATTAATTCATTGCTTTTTTCCAACGAATTAATTTTAATCAGAGACAGAAAAAAAACCTTGCAAATTGAAACTCGTACGTTACTTCTTTCTCGTTGTCAAACAATCATCATTTTGGGCCTAATTTTATTTTATATGCCAAGAAATTTGTTCACTGTTTGAAAATTATGATTTTATCAACGCGAAATGAACTCAACGGGTTAGGCCACTCTAGAAGCCGAAAAAATAGGCTTTTTTGGGGATTTTTTTTTCAGAAAAAGTACAAATTAAATCAAGATTACAAAATAGGGTGTTTATCGTACATATCAGTGGCTGTGTACAAAAATTTTTTTCAAGCGATTAATTTCAAAATGGCGGCTATGCAGCGTTTTTGTGATGACGCCTCCGCTTTTGTTGGCCGGAAACTTAACTCAGACAATTTATCTCGGATTCACTTGAAATTTTGAATATATATTTAAAAATACATTGTCTACGGAAGAGCGTAGGATTTTTTTTTATATTGCATAGTTCACTTGTTATTAACAATTTTCTGACGATTTTGAGCAAATTTTTCACTTTTCACTTTAGGACTGCGCCATTTGGCCAAAAATCAATATATCGAAAAAATCCTACGCACTTCCGTAGACAATGTATTTTCAAAGATATATTCAAAATTTCAAGTGAACCGGTTGAAAATTGCCTGAGTTATGTTTCCGGCCAACAAAAGCGAAGACGTCATCGCAAAAACGCTGCACAGCCGCCATTTTGAAAACAATCGCTTCAAAAAAATTATTGTATACACTCACTGATATGTATGATAAACACCCTATTTTGTAATGACGATTTATATTGCAGTTTTTCTGAGAAAAAAAATCACCAAAAAAGCCTATTGTTCGGCCTCTAGAGTGAACTTAAGAGGAGAAATAGGGTTAGACGGTTCAAAAAATCGTTTTTTTTTTATTTCATAAATAGTTAGTAAAACTATTGAGAAATATGTTCGCAAAATTTTAAATGAAAATTTCGACTCGTTCTATTGTTATAAGCCATTAAGGGGGTAAATATGGGTTAGGACAGCGTTTTCTCAATGATTTTCATCAATTTTTTTATAGTATAAAAAATGAATATAATTTATTGAAACTTTGAGAATATTTTATACATATATTTAAGTATATACTATAAAATTTTTGAAGAATTTCCTTGAAAAACACCGGAGATACTAGCGACCGCATATTGCAGGTCGCAATCAGACTCAGCATTTTCCTATTTTTTCAAACGCGTTTTTCTGAAAACGATTTTTTTTTAACTTACGTACACGCTAGTTTGAAAAATTTTCAACCAATCGTTTTGAAAATTGGCAGTTACTTTCTTCATAGTAATGCGCTCTATATGGACCTAAAATCGGAATATTATCATTATTTAAAATAATTTTTTTTTTTTGCAAATAAAGTTGGAAAAAATGGCAAAAAATCATGCTTTTTTGTTTTGACTCCTGTAAAAAATTCAATTTTCTATTTTTTTGATACCATTTAGGTTCATATAGGAGAGAGACATATAATAAAAGTAAATTCCAACCTCGTTTGATTTCAGATGAAAATTGCGGCTGCCAGAATGTACACAAAATGCTGAGTCTGATTGTGACCTGCAATATGGGGTCGCTAATATCTGCGGTGTTTTTCAAGGAAATTCTTCAAAAATTGTATAGTATATACTTAAATATATGTATAAAATATTCTCAAAGTTTCAATAAATTATATTCATTTTTTATACTATAAAAAAATTCATGAAAATCATCGAGAAAACGCTGTCCTAGCCCTATTTCCCTCCATAAGTGTAGATCCTAAAATATACTCGATCTCTCGAGTTCAAATTCGATTGCTCAAAACATTTTATTTGATTTATGACGCGTGGAAAAGGTCCGTCACGACTCACAATACAGTTTGCGACAGAAATGTTGGTAAACTATAGAAAAACCTTCTTTTTTTTTTGTTTTAGATAAATAATTATATAACAACGACTGGTTTAGTTTATGCGAATCGTCATTCTGTACGGTTCCCATTCGTTTTTTTTTTTAACTATCATCTCGTAGCAACGGTACTGAATGAAATTCGGTGTGTGTATATACATTTCGAAAAAATATTACGACGGTTCGTTGTCGTTTGCACGTGGTAAAAAAAATAAATATAAGTCAACGTTAATCAAGCTCGAGAGCAACTTTCCCGACAATAAATATATATTTAAGTACGACACGGAAAAAGTGCAGTTAGCGAAGTAGCCCATAGATCGTACGATGCTACGTTAGAATTGTAATGAAATTTGTCAACTGGTCAGTGATTGGCCGAGCAAGCAAACTTAAAAAAAAAACGACAGGGACGAACATCGTTTTTATTTATTTTTTTCAATGACACTCCTATTATAATGAGTATTAATATTTTTCAAATTAATTCAATATAAGTAATTAAATCAAATAGATTTTCTTAATGGCTTCCTGTTTTCTTTTCATTCTAAGATAATTCAGAGATAATGGCCAATAATTGTGGAATGACTTAAAACAGGACTTTTACCGGTAGCTGACTCGCCGCTTCTTGTCTTTGGCTGCTGTACGTTGTACGATTGAAATTAGCAGGCGTTGAGCAGCGTGGTTTCCCCTCCGGGTTTTTCTTTTTAATCTTGTAATGCTCTCTCAACTCGGATTGAATTTAACGAAAGTTCTTTTGGTCGTAGAGTCGTAGTCGTCGTCGTTTTCACCAGCTCGGTGCATTTAGGCGAGAAAGAAGACCGACTACTTTACGTTTTTAGCTATTTTCGGTGCTACAGTCGAGTCAATCAAGGGCCGACCATTCCAAAATTGTTTGCAACCATTTTTCGAAGAGAAATTTATCGTAATACCGATGGAACCGACTCAAAGAATGTCTTACGTAATAGATAAAAATAAAATAAAATGAATTTACAAAATGATAGAGGATTTCATGAAAATGACTCGACAAGCCATAGTTTACTATCACTTTTTTCTATGCCAAATTTTGAATATTTGTACGATATTAATGAATGACGTTTCATTTTGTTTATCGATAGATTCTCTATGGATTCACCGTTAAACATTTATGAGAATAGCAATTTTTTGCTACGTACAGCCATTTGTTTATAATGAAACGTCGAAAACGTCTGGATTAATTAACTTTACGGTGAAATTTGGTATCTTAAGGGGGGAAATAAGGTTAGACGGTTCAAAAACTTGATTTTTTTTTAATTTTATAAATTGTTAGTAAAACTATTGAAAAATATGTTCCCAAAATTTTAAATGAAAATTCCGACTCGTTCTATTGTTATAAGCCATTGAGGGGGGAGATAGGGTTAGGACAGCGTTTTCTCAATGATTTTCATGAATTTTTTTATAGTATAAAAAATGAATATAATTTATTGAAACTTTGAGAATATTTTATACATATATTTAAGTATATACTATAAAATTTGTATACATATATTTAAGTATATACTATAAAATATTAGCAACCCCATATTGCTTGTTTTTCTCGGTACTATTTTTTCAAACGCGTTTTTCTGAAAACGACTTTTTTTGAACTTGCGTACACGCTAGTTTGAAAAGTTGTCAATCAATCGTTTTGAAAATTGGCAGTTACTTTCTTCGTAGTATTGCGCTCTATATGAACAAAAAATCGGAATATTATCATTATTTAAAATAATTTTGTTTTTGCAAATAAAGTTTTAAAAAATGGCAAGAAATCATGATTTTTTGTTTTGACCCCTGTAAAAAATTCAATTTTCTATTTTTTTGATAGCATTTAGGTTCATATAGAAGAGAGACATATAATAAAAGTAAATTCCAACCCCGTTTGATTTCAGATGAAAATTGCGACTTCCAGAATGTACGCAAAATGCTGAGTCTGATTGTGACCAGCAATATGGGGTCGCTAATATTTTATAGTATATACTTAAATATATGTATAAAAATTTTATAGTGTATACTTAAATATATGTATAAAATATTCTCAAAGTTTCAATAAATTATTTTCATTTTTTATACTATAAAAAAATTCATGAAAATCATTGATAAAACGCTGTCCTAACCCTATTTCCCCACTTAATGAGCGATATCATTAAGTACATTCGTGGAGTATCATTCAAAAAACAAAGTGATCGGTCAGTCATTAAAATCGAATACATATTACGGATGTTGCATTAAAAAAACAATATTAGAAAAAAATTCCTTGCAAATAATTGACCGCAAAAACTAGGCCACCATTCGGTGCATTGATAACTATTAATTTTTTTGTAGATTAGTTAGACGTTCTTCGATCTAGCTCCAACGTCGTTAACATAAATTTCGGTTTAATAAAAATTCAAGAATAAGCTGGCGTGATTTATCTTTTATTTACAATTAATAATAATTATTCACGACTAATACCGTTCAAAAATCGAATATGGTGCTAATAAGCACGCGGGCAAAAGGGTTTTCAATTGTTCCCCGTGAATGTATAATTTTAATAATCGTACGACCGGGGTGGAGTTTTTTTTTCTTTCATCTTCTCGACATTTAAGTATTATATATCGTGCACTCACTTTTAATGGCTGGCAATCCGAACGACGAGGACCGGTTGTCCCCACCCTCCTCCATCGTCGCTCTCGAAGCTATTTTTTTTTACCATTCTTCGAACACGCGAACTACTTACATTTTTCTCTTTTTTTTTCTTTATTGCGTTAGATTAAAAGAACAATAATGCCGTTAATAAGTGATTTATTCTAATTTTTTTCAATCAATTTCGTGTTAATATTTCACACTCTTGTTAGTTAGCGGGGTGGACGCTCCATCCTGTACCGTGAATGATCGACGTGAAAATCTGCAAAGAGACAACGAGATAAGGCTTTAAAATACAAACATGAAAATGTGACTATTATTATCTTACGATTATAATGAAGCTGGAGAGTTTTTATGGTTGTATGTTTGTTTGAACGCGCTAATCTCAGGAAATACTTATCCGATTTGAAAAATTCTTTTTGCATTAGATAGCCCATTTATTCGGGAAGGCTTTAGGCTATATAACTTTATGCTATAACCCGAAGGACCGGCGACGGTGGCGCGTTGAATCGATGGACGGAAATTTAACGCTGGTGAAACCGCGGAGCACAGCTCGTTATTAATAAACTGTTAATGATGATATAAAGAGTTGGATTGTCGCGACAATAAATATATTGTATCGAATACAAGAGAGCCCGGAAATCGGGTCAGCGATCACGCTCTTTCTGCGAAAGGCTATCGCGTTTTGTGAACGTTTCATGTTGAAATCTTTCTCACATACACACACACGGTGTATTTCATAAATTTGATGGAAGTATCTCCGGAAGTAAAGAACAAAAAACTTCGATCGAGAAATATGAAAGCGAGATAAGAGAACTTCGTTTTTTTTTTTTTTTCTGCTCTTCTTGTTATTGAGCACGTCGAGGAAAACTTTTGCATCGTGAATTTTTACAAACGGAAAGCTGTTTGAACTCCCGGAGTACATCTGCCGGTATCGCAAAAATTCAATCAATCATTTCTCGTTCACCCGGCAAATTGAATAACTCCCCGAGTTTTTTCAGACGTTTGTTGTGTTTTTTATTTTTATTATTTTTCAAAACGAGTTTAAAATTCCTTCTTACGCCGCTATATTGACAGAGAAAGTAAAAAAATTTCAGAATAAACTGCTAAGCGTCACGATGTAAATGCTCCGACGACCTTAAAGGGGGTGGAGCAGCTTCGCGATTGTAAATTTATTTAAAAAAATTTTTTTCATCACCAGATAAGTATTTCGAACAATATTGAGTTTGGGATTTTCGATACGGATTTGTATTTTTCGCATAATAAAAAAGATTGAATACGTGTTATTGTGGAATCAACTCCTCGCCACTTAAATAACTTTGTCTCGACAATAATCCGCTTGTACGATCGTCTTCCGTTAACAAAGATTCAGAATAACAATTTTTCAATACATATGTAAATTGTTCGATATTTTTGAACCGCAGAGTGAAAAATTTTCCAAGATTCACTCCAAAGTCTGTGTGTGTGTGTGTGTGTGTGTGTGTGTGTGTGGTATATATGTGTGTGTGTGTGTGTGTGTGGCGTAAGAATCACTACGCGAGTTTTCGAAGGACAGAGTCGTACGACTGAGATTATACATTTTACGTGTCGCCTGTCCCGGAGTTAATCGTCGTCCGCTATCTTATCTATCCGGGGACAGTCAAACATCGTCCCTATTCGTACGCTTCGAAGCTAAAACGTATTGAAACGAAAATAAAAGTAGAGTTTTTATTATTTTTGTAAATGTCGCTTCGATGATAAGCAAAGGATAAAACTGTCAATGCTGTTACATATTTCGAGAAAAATACGAGTATATCGACAGTGGTGAACGCGCTGTGGTTTTGTTGGTCTTTCGAGCGCTATTAACCACCTTCGATACTGGGAGGACCCCGTGTAGAAATTGGGAAATTGGGGTGGGTATCAGGGTCTGGATTTCCGTAATTATCACTGGCAACCGGTAAGAATGCGTCTAGGGATTCCTAACTGTGTCCAGCTATAAGATTCTCCGGGTCAGACGACGTTCGTGTCACTCGGGGAATCAGCCTGCCGACCATCGTCCACCAAAGTGATTTTTTTTCGATTTTCGCGTTTTCCCCATTGATTTTTTAAGCTTTCGACAATAACTCGATGTTATTCGTAATCAGCGGGAAATTTCCGATCGAATAGGGTATCGAAACATTGAAAAAAGAGGAAAAAATTTTTTTTGTAATTTTTTGTCCATTTTTTTGGAAACCTAAAAATCTCGAAATTTTAAATGGTCATAACTTGGCTCCCGTTTCATCGATTTTGGGTTCTGACGAGCGTTTTCAAAACGTCTCGAGCAGACTTAGAGAATGCATTTTGGATCATCCCGATATCTCAATTATTGTAGCCGTGAGAGCGGGTTGAAAATCGGCGAAAGAAATGAGAAGGGGTATGTATGGAAAAATTCGCAAAAATCGATGGTCCGACTATAAAAATCTGTGAAAAATCGAAAAATAATGATAGCACAATGATTCAAGCGGCATTTTAAAGGGTGTTCGATCACGAAAAGAATGAGCACAGAGCGGGGTTTCAGTTCCATCGGGAAGCAACGTTACAGCGATTTTAATGAAGCCACTTCTGGTTGGCCGAAATGCAAAAAAATTTTGAATCTTTAATTTTTATTTTAGCACGCTATATCGATGTATTTTGACTCGCTGATTACTAATTCAGTAGCCATTTCTTTGAGAAACTCGAAATTTCATTGAAAATCGTCTAAAAAGTGATTTTTTTCGATTTACGCGTTTTTCCCATTGATTTTTTGAGATTTTGACAATAACTCGATGTTATTCGTAATCAGCGGAAAATTTCCGATCGAATAGGGTATCGATACATTGAAAAAAAACAAAAAAAAAAAAATTTCACTTTTTGTCCACCTTTTCGGAAACCTAAAAATCTCGAAATTTTAAATGGTCATAACTTGGCTCCCGTTTCATCGATTTTGGGTTCTGACGAGCGTTTTCAAAACGTCTCGAGCAGACTTAGAGAATGCATTTTGGATCATCCCGATATCTCAATTATTGTAGCCGTGAGAGCGGGTTGAAAATCGGCGAAAAAAATGAGAAGGGGTATGTATGGAAAAATTCGCAAAAATCGATGGTCCGACTATAAAAATCTGTGAAAAATCGAAAAATAATGATAGCACAATGATTCAAGCGGCATTTTAAAGGGTGTTCGATCACGAAAAGAATGAGCACAGAGCGGGGTTTCAGTTCCATCGGGAAGCAACGTTACAGCGATTTTAATGAAGCCACTTCTGGTTGGCCGAAATGCAAAAAAATTTTGAATCTTTAATTTTTATTTTAGCACGCTATATCGATGTATTTTGACTCGCTGATTACTAATTCAGTAGCCATTTCTTTGAGAAACTCGAAATTTCATTGAAAATCGTCTAAAAAGTGATTTTTTTCGATTTACGCGTTTTTCCCATTGATTTTTTGAGATTTTGACAATAACTCGATGTTATTCGTAATCAGCGGAAAATTTCCGATCGAATAGGGTATCGATACATTGAAAAAAAAAAAAAAAAAAAAAAATTTCACTTTTTGTCCACCTTTTCGGAAACCTAAAAATCTCGAAATTTTAAATGGTCATAACTTGGCTCCCGTTTCATCGATTTTGGGTTCTGACGAGCGTTTTCAAAACGTCTCGAGCAGACTTAGAGAATGCATTTTGGATCATCCCGATATCTCAATTATTGTAGCCGTGAGAGCGGGTTGAAAATCGGCGAAAGAAATGAGAAGGGGTATGTATGGAAAAATTCGCAAAAATCGATGGTCCGACTATAAAAATCTGTGAAAAATCGAAAAATAATGATAGCACAATGATTCAAGCGGCATTTTAAAGGGTGTTCGATCACGAAAAGAATGAGCACAGAGCGGGGTTTCAGTTCCATCGGGAAGCAACGTTACAGCGATTTTAATGAAGCCACTTCTGGTTGGCCGAAATGCAAAAAAATTTTGAATCTTTAATTTTTATTTTAGCACGCTATATCGATGTATTTTGACTCGCTGATTACTAATTCAGTAGCCATTTCTTTGAGAAACTCGAAATTTCATTGAAAATCGTCTAAAAAGTGATTTTTTTCGATTTACGCGTTTTTCCCATTGATTTTTTGAGATTTTGACAATAACTCGATGTTATTCGTAATCAGCGGAAAATTTCCGATCGAAAAGGGTATCGATACATTGAAAAAAAACAAAAAAAAAAAAATTTCACTTTTTGTCCACCTTTTCGGAAACCTAAAAATCTCGAAATTTTAAATGGTCATAACTTGGCTCCCGTTTCATCGATTTTGGGTTCTGACGAGCGTTTTCAAAACGTCTCGAGCAGACTTAGAGAATGCATTTTGGATCATCCCGATATCTCAATTATTGTAGCCGTGAGAGCGGGTTGAAAATCGGCGAAAAAAATGAGAAGGGGTATGTATGGAAAAATTCGCAAAAATCGATGGTCCGACTATAAAAATCTGTGAAAAATCGAAAAATAATGATAGCACAATGATTCAAGCGGCATTTTAAAGGGTGTTCGATCACGAAAAGAATGAGCACAGAGCGGGGTTTCAGTTCCATCGGGAAGCAACGTTACAGCGATTTTAATGAAGCCACTTCTGGTTGGCCGAAATGCAAAAAAATTTTGAATCTTTAATTTTTATTTTAGCACGCTATATCGATGTATTTTGACTCGCTGATTACTAATTCAGTAGCCATTTCTTTGAGAAACTCGAAATTTCATTGAAAATCGTCTAAAAAGTGATTTTTTTCGATTTACGCGTTTTTCCCATTGATTTTTTGAGATTTTGACAATAACTCGATGTTATTCGTAATCAGCGGAAAATTTCCGATCGAATAGGGTATCGATACATTGAAAAAAAAAAAAAAAAAAAAAAATTTCACTTTTTGTCCACCTTTTCGGAAACCTAAAAATCTCGAAATTTTAAATGGTCATAACTTGGCTCCCGTTTCATCGATTTTGGGTTCTGACGAGCGTTTTCAAAACGTCTCGAGCAGACTTAGAGAATGCATTTTGGATCATCCCGATATCTCAATTATTGTAGCCGTGAGAGCGGGTTGAAAATCGGCGAAAGAAATGAGAAGGGGTATGTATGGAAAAATTCGCAAAAATCGATGGTCCGACTATAAAAATCTGTGAAAAATCGAAAAATAATGATAGCACAATGATTCAAGCGGCATTTTAAAGGGTGTTCGATCACGAAAAGAATGAGCACAGAGCGGGGTTTCAGTTCCATCGGGAAGCAACGTTACAGCGATTTTAATGAAGCCACTTCTGGTTGGCCGAAATGCAAAAAAATTTTGAATCTTTAATTTTTATTTTAGCACGCTATATCGATGTATTTTGACTCGCTGATTACTAATTCAGTAGCCATTTCTTTGAGAAACTCGAAATTTCATTGAAAATCGTCTAAAAAGTGATTTTTTTCGATTTACGCGTTTTTCCCATTGATTTTTTGAGATTTTGACAATAACTCGATGTTATTCGTAATCAGCGGAAAATTTCCGATCGAAAAGGGTATCGATACATTGAAAAAAAACAAAAAAAAAAAAATTTCACTTTTTGTCCACCTTTTCGGAAACCTAAAAATCTCGAAATTTTAAATGGTCATAACTTGGCTCCCGTTTCATCGATTTTGGGTTCTGACGAGCGTTTTCAAAACGTCTCGAGCAGACTTAGAGAATGCATTTTGGATCATCCCGATATCTCAATTATTGTAGCCGTGAGAGCGGGTTGAAAATCGGCGAAAAAAATGAGAAGGGGTATGTATGGAAAAATTCGCAAAAATCGATGGTCCGACTATAAAAATCTGTGAAAAATCGAAAAATAATGATAGCACAATGATTCAAGCGGCATTTTAAAGGGTGTTCGATCACGAAAAGAATGAGCACAGAGCGGGGTTTCAGTTCCATCGGGAAGCAACGTTACAGCGATTTTAATGAAGCCACTTCTGGTTGGCCGAAATGCAAAAAAATTTTGAATCTTTAATTTTTATTTTAGCACGCTATATCGATGTATTTTGACTCGCTGATTACTAATTCAGTAGCCATTTCTTTGAGAAACTCGAAATTTCATTGAAAATCGTCTAAAAAGTGATTTTTTTCGATTTACGCGTTTTTCCCATTGATTTTTTGAGATTTTGACAATAACTCGATGTTATTCGTAATCAGCGGAAAATTTCCGATCGAATAGGGTATCGATACATTGAAAAAAAAAAAAAAAAAAAAAAATTTCACTTTTTGTCCACCTTTTCGGAAACCTAAAAATCTCGAAATTTTAAATGGTCATAACTTGGCTCCCGTTTCATCGATTTTGGGTTCTGACGAGCGTTTTCAAAACGTCTCGAGCAGACTTAGAGAATGCATTTTGGATCATCCCGATATCTCAATTATTGTAGCCGTGAGAGCGGGTTGAAAATCGGCGAAAGAAATGAGAAGGGGTATGTATGGAAAAATTCGCAAAAATCGATGGTCCGACTATAAAAATCTGTGAAAAATCGAAAAATAATGATAGCACAATGATTCAAGCGGCATTTTAAAGGGTGTTCGATCACGAAAAGAATGAGCACAGAGCGGGGTTTCAGTTCCATCGGGAAGCAACGTTACAGCGATTTTAATGAAGCCACTTCTGGTTGGCCGAAATGCAAAAAAATTTTGAATCTTTAATTTTTATTTTAGCACGCTATATCGATGTATTTTGACTCGCTGATTACTAATTCAGTAGCCATTTCTTTGAGAAACTCGAAATTTCATTGAAAATCGTCTAAAAAGTGATTTTTTTCGATTTACGCGTTTTTCCCATTGATTTTTTGAGATTTTGACAATAACTCGATGTTATTCGTAATCAGCGGAAAATTTCCGATCGAAAAGGGTATCGATACATTGAAAAAAAACAAAAAAAAAAAAATTTCACTTTTTGTCCACCTTTTCGGAAACCTAAAAATCTCGAAATTTTAAATGGTCATAACTTGGCTCCCGTTTCATCGATTTTGGGTTCTGACGAGCGTTTTCAAAACGTCTCGAGCAGACTTAGAGAATGCATTTTGGATCATCCCGATATCTCAATTATTGTAGCCGTGAGAGCGGGTTGAAAATCGGCGAAAAAAATGAGAAGGGGTATGTATGGAAAAATTCGCAAAAATCGATGGTCCGACTATAAAAATCTGTGAAAAATCGAAAAATAATGATAGCACAATGATTCAAGCGGCATTTTAAAGGGTGTTCGATCACGAAAAGAATGAGCACAGAGCGGGGTTTCAGTTCCATCGGGAAGCAACGTTACAGCGATTTTAATGAAGCCACTTCTGGTTGGCCGAAATGCAAAAAAATTTTGAATCTTTAATTTTTATTTTAGCACGCTATATCGATGTATTTTGACTCGCTGATTACTAATTCAGTAGCCATTTCTTTGAGAAACTCGAAATTTCATTGAAAATCGTCTAAAAAGTGATTTTTTTCGATTTACGCGTTTTTCCCATTGATTTTTTGAGATTTTGACAATAACTCGATGTTATTCGTAATCAGCGGAAAATTTCCGATCGAAAAGGGTATCGATACATTGAAAAAAAACAAAAAAAAAAAAATTTCACTTTTTGTCCACCTTTTCGGAAACCTAAAAATCTCGAAATTTTAAATGGTCATAACTTGGCTCCCGTTTCATCGATTTTGGGTTCTGACGAGCGTTTTCAAAACGTCTCGAGCAGACTTAGAGAATGCATTTTGGATCATCCCGATATCTCAATTATTGTAGCCGTGAGAGCGGGTTGAAAATCGGCGAAAAAAATGAGAAGGGGTATGTATGGAAAAATTCGCAAAAATCGATGGTCCGACTATAAAAATCTGTGAAAAATCGAAAAATAATGATAGCACAATGATTCAAGCGGCATTTTAAAGGGTGTTCGATCACGAAAAGAATGAGCACAGAGCGGGGTTTCAGTTCCATCGGGAAGCAACGTTACAGCGATTTTAATGAAGCCACTTCTGGTTGGCCGAAATGCAAAAAAATTTTGAATCTTTAATTTTTATTTTAGCACGCTATATCGATGTATTTTGACTCGCTGATTACTAATTCAGTAGCCATTTCTTTGAGAAACTCGAAATTTCATTGAAAATCGTCTAAAAAGTGATTTTTTTCGATTTACGCGTTTTTCCCATTGATTTTTTGAGATTTTGACAATAACTCGATGTTATTCGTAATCAGCGGAAAATTTCCGATCGAATAGGGTATTGATACATTGAAAAAAAAAAAAAAAAAAAAAATTTCACTTTTTGTCCACCTTTTCGGAAACCTAAAAATCTCGAAATTTTAAATGGTCATAACTTGGCTCCCGTTTCATCGATTTTGGGTTTTGACGAGCGTTTTCAAAACGTCTCGAGCAGACTTAGAGAATGCATTTTGGATCATCCCGATATCTCAATTATTGTAGCCGTGAGAGCGGGTTGAAAATCGGCGAAAAAAATGAGAAGGGGTATGTATGGAAAAATTCGCAAAAATCGATGGTCCGACTTTAAAAATCTGTGAAAAATCGAAAAATAATGATAGCACTATGATTCATGCGCCATCTTAAAGGATTTTCGATCACGAAAAGAATGAGCACAGAGTGGGGTTTCAATTCCATTGGGAAGCAACGTTGCAGCGATTTTAATGAAGCCCCTTCTGTTTGGCCGAAATGCAAAAAAATTTTGAATTTTGAATTTAAATTTTCGCACGCTATATCGATGTATTTTGACTCGCTGATTACTAATTCAGTAGCCATTTCTTTGAGAAACTCGAAATTTCATTGAAAATCGTCTAAAAAGTAATTTTTTTCGATTTTCGCGTTTTTCCCATTGATTTTTTGAGATTTCGACGATAAATCGATGTTATTCGTAATCAGCGGATAATTTCCGATCGATTAGCGTATCGAAACATTGAAAAAAAAGAAAAAAATTTTTTTGTCACGATTTGCTCTTTTTTTAGAAACCTAAAAATGTCGAAATTTTAATTCGGCGCACGGTCTGCGACGCAGTTGAAACCCCAAGGGAATACTCATTTTGGGACGGCCCCGATAAATCCCTATGAAAATTTTCTAATGAAAAAAAAAAAAAAAAAAAAATTTACATTAATATTCATTATTTTTTGTAACAACAATTCCACATGTTTCCGAATTTTTCCAAAACATAATAATAATTTTTATTCATTCACAACAATTACACATAATTCTCCCAACCTCTTCGCGACTTTGACAAATTACGCAATTAATCACTTTTTCGACATATTTAAAATCGCACCTGCATCAATATAATAGATATGTTTTTTTCGTCGTCGTCACACGAACGCGACGTATTTATATGCTCAACGTTCACAAGTGTTGCAACTGACAAAATGTGTGCTCGTTGATCGAAGAAAAAAAATCACCTAATTATGAATTCTGTTAATTCTAAAATACAATGAAATTGAAATATCGTCCCCCCTTCAGTACACTACTCACTTTCGTCTAATGACAAAATAAGCCTTAAAGGATTTACTTTTAATCATAAAGACATTTTTTGAGAGAAAAAGAGAGATGTTGTTGAGGCTCAACATCATGTCCATGATCAGGACATGTACAATTAAAATTAATCATCTTGAAAACATTGAAATGGAATAAAAATGAATGTATAAAAAAACAATCTTCGTGAGTACGAAGATTTTATTTTAAAGTTTTACATTTCCTCTATATCGAAACCATACGGCAACATTTCGATCTCTGTCACACGTGCATTTTTTAAAATTTGAATCAATATCCATTAGCTACGAGGCGAAAAAATTGCTATGATATAATAGGGACGTAGACTGTCAAAAAAAAAAATGACTAAAATTAATAAAATGCCTATTTTGCAATATTTTTTGCAATATTAGCCGTTCCAATATTTTTTTTTTTATACAATTTAGTGAAATAAATTAATGCGTTTAAAAAAAAAAAAAATCTAATATCCTTGTATCAACTAATAAAATTTTACTGCGGTAAATTTTTTTTTTCCATCTCATTGTAGAAAATACGATTTGTCGGTGTAGATTGTAGTGAAAAAGTTTGTGATTCAGGCGCGCGCGTGCATCGAGTAGGCACGGTACAGAATAGAGAGTTATTTGAGGAATCAGTTGAGCGTGTAGGATGAGCTTCATAAAATTGCTACCACTGTAGGCCTTGACCAAGCAAAACTGCGCGAGCTAAAGTCAACCCGTTCATATATATTATATAGGTCATTCCACGCCAACTGAACGTCGCTGTGACACTCACCATTGTTTTTAATTTTTTTTCTTTCTTCAATTATTTTATATAGTAAGATGAAAAAAATCAAATAAATCAAAGCGTCCTTCAGCCTTTTCTTTCTAAAATCGTCGTGTTCGCAATAATGAAAACTGTTAATTTGACGATGAGAACTTGGTATTAATTTTCTTCAAATTTACACTGTTAATTTATCGATGGAAAATACGATTATTATACGTCGGTTATATGACGCTCGGTGTATTTTAGGCAGTACAACGAAATCAAGGTAAAATTTTTGTTCTATTTTTTTATTCAGCCAATGTTGAGGATTTTTTCGTTTATTATCGATTTTATAATTTTTTTTCTTCATTTCTCATGGGGAGAGCGTGAATAAAACAAAAATTAATATTATTATGCCGTAAAACATGATCTTGAAAAATTCCGTAATCTTGCTGCTATAATAAAGCAGAAAAGTTTGTTTTTATGTTTGTTTGAACGCGCTAATCTCGGGAAATACTAATCCAATTTGGAAAATTCTTTGTTCATTAGATAGCCCATTTATTCACGAAGGCTTTGCGCTACATAACTTAATGCTATAACCTTAAGGAGCGATGGCGACGGCGCTTCCAATCGGGGGACGGAAATTTAACGCGGTTGAAACCGCGAGGCACAGCTCATTTATTATACCTCGAAGTCCAGATTTTCTTTATTGTTTCAAACTCTTTCCATATCACGGACAAACATTTTTTTTAATATTAAAAGAAAGTAAAAGGCAAATTCCATCTACTCTAAGCTCACACCATATTTTCAATTGCGTTCCCTCTTTTTCTTTACTCTAGAACATAATTGAAGGAAAAACTTAAAAAATGACTAAAGCCAGGTCAAGTTGACCTGAAATGCCCCATATATACATATATATGAAAGCAGACGCGTGCGTGGACGAACAACAAAGTGATATTAGCATTACTTATGAGAAGCTCCTCTAGTCGAAGTTCTCGTCTCGTCTGAATGATAACAGAGACTACGCAGCAGTTTTTGACCGGTCAAAAGATCTCGTTGATTTATTTATTTATTCTTCTACTTCTTTTTTTTTCCCCCACGGAACTCGCTTCATCGACCGAATTTATTCATCAATCGCAGGAGTTTCAAATTGACGATAAAAAAAAACAGCAGAAAAAGAATTAATTTCCATTCAAAGTTGACAATAATTCAACAAGCATTTTTCTTGCGTGAAAGAAAAAAAAAAAAAAAATTGTACGAAATGTAGTATTTGTCATAAAATATGTTTCGTTATTTCTCAAGATTTTTCATTTATCGCACAAATATATGACATCTACGGTACGAGCCTCGATTTAGATAAGCTTTTCGTCCTCTCTGTCACAGAGACTCCCCTCTCATCCGCTCGTTCGATAACGCATATCCACGCGGTGATTGACGTCTCGTCCCGTTTATATTTTTTTTCGTGGCAATCCATTATATAAAGTGGGAGGGGAATTATTGTTGCTATTGTTGTTGTCATTGTCGTGTTTTTTTTTTATTATTATTTTTCTTTTTACGTAATCGAAAAATCGTTCGTATATGCGCTCGACTTTTCGTGTGTGCGATTGACACACGTGGACGACGTGTCACAGGTGTTCGTCGTGCTGGCATACCCAACGCTTGTTCACTGACAATGCCAACGGGACATACATTTTCACACATGCGCCAGCGGGTAATCTGATACCGCGCGAAAATCGCGAGTATACAGAGTACGATTTAAAAAAATATTCACGGTTTTATATACACCCGCGAGTATTTATTACTGAATATCTTTGTTTTAAGTGCCCGCGAGCATAAAACAAAACCTCACATGAACATGGGTCATTCCAGGCTCAATGGACAAGGCCGTGACTAGTTATATTTTTTTTTTTTTTTTTTATTAAAATTTATTTGTTGGAGCGACAGATTGTTAAAAAAATAATTGACCGATGGGAATTATTGACAAAAAAAAACAAGGAAATTAATTTTCCCGATGGTTTTTTGAAAGAAATTAAACTTTTTAATGGCTTTTTCAAAATTATTTTTTTGATTGACGATCGAAACATGTGCTGGCAAATTTTCAGAAAAATCGATAATGTCCAACGATGTAGATTTGAAAATCCATTTAAGCGCTCACATACTCCTGAAATTAAAAAAAAAAACGATTTTTTTTACAGATTTGTATTCTTTATACTTTTGAGAATTAAAAAAAAAACTTTTGAGAATATTCCACTCCGTTACAAAGTTATAGCAATAAATGTGACCGGACATCGGGTTCACATTGTACCTACCGGAAACTTTAAACGCTTTTTTCTTTTCGAAACTACCGTTTTAGACAGTGTCAGCACAATAACTCATTTAATTTTTAATATTTTTTAACTTTATTTTTCTTTAAATCTTGACAATTATTTTCTCTGTAGTCCGACGAGAGGTTTTTCTAATTCTGTAGTTGAACAACTTTTTATAAATTATTAAACATTAATTTTTTCTTTTTCAAATTGCATATTTAAGTTTGAAATACGGTAATTTCTTTATTTTTGAAAAAAAAAAAAAATCCCTCCGTCAGACTATTACCACTACGTGATTTTACTAGATTCTCTTTTATTTTTGAAAATTGGATAATTTTTTGTGAAGTTATGATGTCGACAAGGAAACGCCACGGTTCTCATCGGTAGTCCATTTATACCCGTAAAAAATAATAATAATATTGATAAAAAAAAAAATTTTAATTTTTTTTCTCATAGTTGAAAAGTTAATAAACAACGTGAAATCAACAATTTAATTTTTTTTTTACCATACAACCTTTATAATAATTTTTCAAATTTACTCGGTTCTCAGCGCGCGCAGTGGTATGTGAGCCTTTGAGAGGGAAAATAGGGTTAGACGGTTCAAATCGATTTTTCTTTAATTTCATAAATTGTTAGTATAACTATTGAAAAATATGTTCCCAAAATTTTAAATGAAAATTCCGACTCGTTCTATTGTTATAAGCCATTAAAGTGAGTAGCTCTCCTTCAGGCCCCGAGCGCGTCACGTGTACAACCGAGCGTACTATTTTTTCAAACGCGTTTTTCTGAAAGCGACTTTTTTTTAACTTGCGTACACGCTAGTTTGAAAAGTTTTCAACCAATCGTTTTGAAAATTGGCAGTTACTTTCTTCATAGTATTGCGCTCTATATGAACCAAAAACCGGAATATTATCATTATTTAAAATAATTTTTTTTTGCAAATAAAGTTGTAAAAAATGGCAAAAAATCGTGCTTTTTTGTTTTGACCCCTGTAAAAAATTCAATTTTCTATTTTTTTGATAGCATTTAGGTTCATATAGAAGAGAGAAATATAATAAAAGTAAATTCCAACCTCGTTTGATTTCAGATGAAAATTGCGGCTTCCAGAATGTACGCAAAATGCTGAGTCTGATTGTGACCTGCAATATGGGGTCGCTAATATCCCCGGTGTTTTGCAAGAAAATTCTTCAAAAATTGTATAGTATATACTTAAATATATGTATAAAATATTCTCAAAGTTTCAATAAATTATATTCATTTTTATACTATAAAAAAATTCATGAAAATCATTGAGAAAACGCTGTCCAAACCCTATTTCCCCCCTTACAGTATTTTTCATATCTCCCCCCCCCCCCCCCCCACCAGCGGTACTAAAAAGAAGAAGTAAAAAAGAAGAAGTAAAAAATAAGCAGCAAAACTGACTCGCTGATCGGTCGATTTGTTCTGAAACGTCCCAAACACGTATGTAAGCGATACTCCACGTTCTATTTTTGCGAGAGTTCGCGCGCTCGTTCACAGACGTTTCGTTCAGTTATATAGAACAAGGGATATGTCACTTTGTAAGAGAGACACTCGGGGGGGGGGGGGGGGGGGGGGCTAAATAAATATAATAAGAGTGTGTCCGTGACGTGTACAACCCCAGCACATCCCCCCAAATCGCATCGCGTTGCGAATTAATCTTGACGCTAATGACACACGTCGAGTGACGCATTTTAAAATGTTGGCTTAAAAATAAAAGATATATATATCGAGAAATCTATTTCTGCATACGCGCGCGTAGATTGAAATTATTAAAAAAAAAAACTCCAATAACCGATAAAAGATCAATTGCATCGATATAAATGACGTAATTGTTTAAAAAAAAAAGAATTAATTTGTCTTAAATTTTTTTCATTCACGAAAAACAAAAACGCGTCCCATTGTATTTTCGCGAGTAAAAGTTCGGCCGGCGCCAATAATCGAGAATAGTTTTCACAGACACGATTCAGCGAAATCGGGCGCGCGAGAACAAATTCAGCGACGTCTCTTCTGTCCTCGGGGCGAGAGAAGCTGTTGATTTCTTTTTTTTTTTTTTTTGCTTTCTCTAATTTTTTTTTTGGTGATTGGCTGGATTTCCAAAAGTTCTCGAGAACTCGAGACTTTGACTTTAATTTTTTAATTTTTTTTTAATTAAACGATGATTGTTATTGAATTTTGCATAGATCAGTGAAACGGTGTAAGATTACGTTCAACTTTCAATTTTTCGGAATCGACATTTTCTTTTCTCTCTTGTCGCGTCCGCATCAAAATTGTCTTTCGTTTTCTTTTGTATTTCCGAAAACGTTATTTCGTCAATCGGTCTCGTAACTCGCGTTGCCTCAGTGTTAATTGCGATAAGATATGGCGGGTGTACAAATGTTGAACGTGTAAGCGCCCACGTCCCTGATATTTCTATTATTTATATATATATATATATATATACACGTTTATATCGGTATTGAGGTATGTCTCTGGAATTTTCTATTATTGTGATGCTCTCCCGTTGGAAAAGGCCACAACTATAGCGGAGAGAAAGGCAATTTCGTGCTCTCGCGTGTGAATTAGAACTCTATAGTTCTTTCTTTTTTGTCTTTCAGACCTTTTGTACGAGAATCGTTTTATACGCGAATATTGGATCTTTACTCGCACGTTGCCGAATCGTCGACCGTGAAAAAACAACAACAAAAAAAGGTAAAAAAAAACATCAAAGATCGAATTAATCGAAAGAAAAATCGTTACTGGAGGGATTTGAGTAGTTAAGGAATTGAAAATCTTAAGGTAGTAGTCTGGTAACTCAAGCCGAATTTCATGTCTTTTTTGGAGGGCGTTTTTTTGTAGGAAAATAAAAATGAATCGTTTTGGATATTTAGGATGATTTTACTTACATATTAAAGATACAAAAAAAAATTATGTTGAAAAAATTTAATAGTTTATTATTATTATTATTATTATTGATCGAAGTTGGCACCTCGAAAAAAAAACGCGTGGGTGGCCCCAGTGATTTTGGCTCTTGATGTTATCTGAAATAAAAAATTCTTGATAATTCTTAATCTATAGACATGTCATTCTGGTCGGAACTACTGAAGTTAAATTTCATGGATAAATAACAAAATGGCGGACTTTGGTAAAAAATGTTTTTTTCCAATATCCGCCATTTTGTTATTTATCCATGAAATTTAACTTCAGTAGTTCCGACCAGAATAACATGTCTATAGATTAAGAATTATCAAGAATTTTTTATTTCAGATAACATCCAGAGCCAAAATCACCGGGGCCACCCACGCGTTTATGTCTTCTCCGGAGTAGCGGGCATAAAATCATGTGTACATTTAACAATTTTTTTTTTCTATGAAAAAGGGATTTATTTATAAAACTAATTATACATCTATTTAGTATAAATATCAAGCTAATAAAAAATATTTTTTTTTTTTGGGTTCTTTGTTATACAACATGGCCGACTACTGCTATTTGCTTTTGGTGTCTTGTTCTAATTGGCGTGATAAACAAATTCGACAATTTTTATCCGATTGACGTGAAATTTTTAAATTATTTTTTCAATTGCATTTCGCAGAGAAGTACGTACGGAATTACTGATTAATTAAAAACTTTCCGTTTTATCCGCAGTTTTATATGAAATTTTTCGCTGGAAATTCACCTTTTAAGTTCAAATGCCTGCAATATTCGAATAAAACAATATTTTTCAAATTCCGTAAGTACTTCTCTGGGCATTATGGTGTAGATCAATGAGAATTTTTTCTTTTTGTCCGAGGTCAAAAATTGTCGGAGTTATTCATCGCAACAATTAGAAAAAGACACCAAAAGCTAATCGCAGTAGTCGACCATTTTTCATAACAAAATAACAAAAAAAATAATATTTTTTATTAGCTTGATATTTATACTAAATAGATGTGTAATTAGTTTTATAAATAAATCACTTTTTCATAGAAAAAAAAATTGTTAAATGTGCACATGATTTTATGGCCGCTACCGTGGCCCTTTAAGAGACGTTGACTTTTGATTTTCACGATTAAAAGTCGTGAAAAATCACACCGATTTTTTTTTCATTTCCCACCGAAAAATCGTGATTGAACCCGTCCAAACGAGAGGATTTGTTTGAAAATGATATCTCCGGTTGAAAAAATATTTTCACCGATACACGAAAAATTATGAGTTTTATTATTTTTTAAATATTTCTTTTCGTTTTACAAAAAAAAAAACAAAAAAACGCATATATTCTCCGACAACTTTTTAAATGACGATCCGAATGTTTGTTTAAACGTTCGTAGAAATATTTCCAATTGTTGCTCGTTTGGGATTCTCGGTACTATATTTTTTTTATTTTTATTTTGTTCGTAAAATAGTAAAAGGATCACGGAACATTGCTCAGAGCTTATAAACGAAAAATAAATTTTTATGAGCAACACGACCGTTCGGAAAGAAAAAATCGTTTATGCAGATCGTTGGCTGTGGCGGGAACGGCCGGACAATCAATTGTAATCTCGTTGCTGAATGTGCACGAAATCAAAAAATGTAAATACATATTCCTCGTAGATATTGTATATAACTATGATAATTTCACGGCAATCAGTGTATAATTTCACGGTAGTAGCCCACACGCTTGATTAAACGACTACACAATTTCCACCCGTCGATTCCTCTCTCTCTCTCTCTCCTAACCCCCTTATCATCCCTTTTCCTCCCTCCTTCGTCGTTCCGTCCTCTTTCCGCATATATTGAACTTCGCGCGGATCCGCAATTTTATTTTCATTTTCATTTATGATCTGCCGAGCGCAATCGTACGATACAAACGTTTCTGGCCACAGAGCCAGATCGATTCGAGCTCGCAACAACAATTTTAGCGGAGTCTCTCCCTCTTTGAAACGCTGTTCATTATTTGACGCTAACGTTTATTGTTACGCGCGTACAAACGCGCTTATGCCTGCATAAGTTTTCGCACTGATAAAAGAACACGAGATTTTGTTTTATGTTTTCTTTAATTCATTCGCCGTCTCGGCGCACACGGAGAGGAACGATTTTTAATTTGATCACGGAGGAGATTTATCGAATTTTATACAAACACTAGCTTTGCCCCGCGGTTTTAGCCGCGTTAAAATTGAATTATATATCTGTTTCATACGGATTATGAGTACGTGACCAAGTGCATCCAACTATAAACACCATCTGGAAATTATGTGGAAAAATAAAAGGACCAATCACGAAAAAATTAAACGACGCCGCCGCCGCTTCTTAGGGTCATAGCATAGAAGTTATGTGGCTTAGAGCCTTCCCGAATAAACGGACTATCCAATGCAAAAAGAATTTTTCAAATCAGACTAATATTTCCTGAGATTAGCGCGTTCTAACAAACATACAAACTCTCCGGCTTTATTATAAGATTGTAAGATTGCAGTATTCACGTTTGCGCATGTTCAAGTTCGACGGGGTTGAAACTTTTCGAACACGCACCGCGAGATAATCCTTCCGAGATTTTTCTCACTTTTTTGTTTTCGTTTTTGTTTCTTTTTTCATCGCATATGCAAACTTTTCTTCTTTGCTTCCTCGCGGAAGAACATTTGTTTTCTTTCTGAATGCAGTCTTTTCGAGCTTTCTTGTGTTCAAAAGGTGCGAAAACGTCGGAAACGTACGAAATTAATTTAAAAAAATGTCCGCAAGGACATGCGTGTGGCTGATGGAGTTGCGAGAATCAAATAATTCGATCTTACTACCTTATCTTACTACTATAATAAAGCTGGAGAGTTTTGCAAGTTTGTATGTTTGTTTGAACGCGATAATCTTGGGAACTACTAATCCGATTTGAAAAATTCTTTTTGCATTAGATGGGCTGTTTATTCAGGAAGGCTTTAGACTATATAACTTCATACTATGACCTTAATCTTACTATCTTACTAATATACTACTATACCTAGACTATAGTATAATAAAGCTAAAGAGTTTGTTTGTTTGAACGCGCTAATCTCAGGAAATACTGAACCGATTTGAAAAATTTTTTTTTTCATTAGATAGCCCGTTTATTCGCGAAGGCTTTAACGCCATATAACTTTATATTATGACCCCAAAAGTAGCGGTGGCGGCGCGTGGAATCGGGGGCCGGAAATTTAACGCGGGTGAAACCTCGGAGCACAGCTCCATAATTTTAGAATTCTGGAAGGGCTCGACCAATCGGTCGCTAATTTTGCACGCTAATTTACCTACCCGCCCTATTTGCCCGATATTATTTTCATGACGTTTCAACATCTCGTTCGAATTTTACGGCTAGCTTCAATTTTGATTTTATTTTATTTTTTCACAAAAATATCAAGAAACTATGCACAGATCTGTGTTTTTTTTGCTTCCATTTATTTGACGCATCGATGATTTCTCTGTTCGAGGAAAAACTATTAGGGAGAACCAATCATCCCGAGAGCCTGCTCTCGTCTCACCAGTGAAAGAGCACCGGATAATCCTTTTACGTAACGCAATTATATTTCACGCTTCTTAGGGCGTCTGTGAGTTGCTCTATGCAACAACGTTTATGTATCTCCTTTCTCGCAATTTCTGAGCGCTGTAACATCTGTACTTCTATATATATATATATATATTTTTTTTTTCATCTCGGGAGTGAGTACAGTCGACTCTTGATTCTCTAAATGTTAACTAGTTTTATTAAAAACACAAATGTACAGTTTTTCTAACAATTTGTTTCGACCCTTTTCTTTTTACTTTCACCAAGTTGGAAAGGCATTTTCTTTTATTTCTTCCCAATATGCATCAAATGACAAACGATGTGTTTTAATTGCTGTAACGAAGGAATTAGTTTATCGCGGATTCATTTTATTATTTTATGCAATTTCGTATAGAAATTTTGTATTAATTAGTAATGACGATATTTAATAAAGTTTCGACTGTACTTTTGACACGTTTCAAACACCAGCAAAGATTTTGCACTTATCTCTTTCGTCTTCTTCGTCTTCCTTGGAGTCTGTGATTATGTGCAATTTTGCCTCGAGACTTTGAAACGTTTTTTTTTTCTTTCTTTTCTTTACTGTTTTGTTCTGTTTTTTTCTTCTTTCTCTCTCTCTCTCTCTCTTTCTCATTATCTGTGAGAGTTTAGAACTTTGCAACGTAATATGTTTAACATTTGCATATTCGTGGACCGTGATATGCAACAATGATAAAAATGTTATGTGCGAAACGGCACGGATTTGTGACACGCGGTTATTCGCATAGATGTCATGTAGCGGTACAAATGATGATATATACTAGTGTATATTTATAGTTGCGGCAAATGTCGCGAGTCTCTCGCATCGCCATATTTATTCATTAGAAAGGTGATTGCAGTCGATATTGTACGCGTGTATTGTCTGGTTTTTTTTTTTTTTTTCGCAGTTTAGAATTATAATTTCTCTCTCTCTCTCTCTCTTTCTCTCATGATTTAATACGTGCAAAGTATTGCACAGGAATGAATAATTTTTATTCGAAAAGAATAATTTACGATGCATCGTCTAATTAGCCTAAAATTGAATTAAAATCATTCTCGAAGCATTTTTTGTTTTTTTTTAACCCTCTGTGGTCATTAGGGCTCAAACCTACCCTTAATTTAAACTTTGCAGCTATGTACGACTTTAAGTTCATGGCTGATAAATAAAGTTTGCTCCAGCCTTTATCGGAGGATTGAAATTTCCCTCTTTAGGAAATCCATTGAGGCTCTTAAGGTTAATACCTTTTTTTTTTAAGACTTTAAGTTCATGGCTGATAAATAAAGTTTGCTCCGATCTCTACCGGACGATTAAAATTTCCCTCTTTAAGGAATCCATTGAGGCTCTTAAGGTTATTACCTTTTGTTCAACCCTCTTAGGTCATTAGGGGTCAAACCCACCCTTAATTTTAACTTTGCAGCTATATACGACTGTAAGTTCATGGCTGATAATTAAAGTTTGCTCCGATCTCTACCGGAGGATTGAAATTTCTCTCTTTAGGGAATCCATTGAGGCTCTTAAGGTTAATACCTTTTTTTTTAACCCTCTGTCATCATTAGGGGTCAAACCCACCCTTAATTTAAACTTTGCAGCTATATACGACTGTAAGTTCATGACTGATAAATAAAGTTTGCTCCGACCTCTATCGGAGGATTGAAATTTCCCTCTTTAGGGAATCCATTGAGGCTCTTAAGGTTATTACTTTTTGTTTAACCCTCTGAGGTCATTAGGGGTCAAACCCACCCTTAATTTCAACTTTGCAGGTATATACGACTGTAAGTTCATGGCTGATAAATAAAGTTTGCTCCGATCTCTACCGGAGGATTAAAATTTCCCTCTTTAGGGAGTCCATTGAGGCTCTTAAGGTTAATACCTTTTTTTAACCCTCTGTAGTCATTAGGGGTCAAACCTACCCTTAATTTTAACTTTGCTGCTATATACAACTGTAAATTTATGGCTGATAAATAAAGTTTACTCCGACCTCTACCGGAGGATTAAAATTTCCCTCTTTAGGGAATCCATTGAGGCTCTTAAGGTTAATACCTTTTTTTTTTACCCTCTGTAGTCATTAGGGGTCAAACCCACCCTTAATTTTAACTTTGCAGCTACATACGACTGTAAGTTCATGGCTGATAAATAAAGTTTGCTCCGATCTCTACCGGAGGATTAAAATTTCCCTCTTAAGGGAATCCATTGAGGCTCTTAAAATCATTACCTTTTTTTTTCTTTTGAACGCACACCATAGGACTATTTTTTTCCTCGAAGAATCATGTTTCACGAGCATCGTTTTTAAATTATGTCGAAAAAACGTGAAAATTGTAAACGTTATGACTTTTTTTTTCAATTAAATAATGCATTTTTTGACTTTGCGATTTTTTTTCAACTCTTTCACTTTTGATTTCTCACGTAAGCGCTCTTGCTTCATATTCCACAGTGTTCAATGTATGCTGCATAATTTTTTCGAACCACTTGGAACGATATTAATTAATTTTATTTTCAAAAAACAAAAAGCATTTTTTCCTACAATTTTCTTTTTTTAAGATTCTGTTAATTTATCGTCCCAACATTTCCAACAGGATGATCCTGCAGCATCCTTTAGAGCAATCTATTTTTTTTACCAATTCTTGATTTCTATAAAAAATAATTTCATGAATCCATTACATTTATCAATTTCAAAAAATCACATTCAGAATATTTATGTTGGACTTAAATATCCCCGTGTCTTTTGTTCCGGAGAAATCACCGCGGCTGAGAAAGAGAAGAGACGAGATACATTCAAGTTAATAACCGTGGATTCGAAGGGTGTGTGTGTGTACCGGAGGGGAAAAAATAAATAAAATTGATGCATAACCGATCGACCCTCAATTCGAAGCCTCATTTGAATTTAAACAGAGGTTCACATAATAAAGTGGATATACGCGTATATGTTGAACAGATAGAGCAGTATTTTATAACGTGAAATCACGCGATCGACTCACCGTAAGGTTTGTCAGTTGCACGCGACGCTGAATGATCCCTGCTGAGCCATGCGAAAATTCCAAATGTCAAAAAAAGCTCGCTGACGATTTTTTTTTATTTTGTTTTTTTTTTATTTTCAAAAGATAAAATATATTACGTTTTTTCACGATTAAAAAGAGAGAAAAAAAACCAATCCAAAACCTCGCGATTTTTAATATGAACTTGACGTTTTTTTTTTTAACGCCACGTGTTTGATGGTTTGACGTTTCGGGTGACCGTTGTACGAACCGTAAATCCCGAGAGCTCGCTGCTCACTGACTGTCATTTTACCGCGGGGGCGAGAATACCGCGACGTAATCCCCCACCGTTTTACTTTTATCCCCACCTCCAACATCACCACCACCACCACCGCCAACGCGCGTCTCTCAACCGCGTTTCCAACGTTTATATTCTCTCGCGATGTGGGATATACCCCCCTGGACGCGCCGCCGCGATAACGCGGAGTTTTTGTGGTTCCGCGACGACCACACCGGCCGGCGGAATTTTACAAGCGGTACAGTAACATCAGTATTTCTCATCTCATCGACGTGTAAAATCCTTCGCGACACGGGTCATTATATCAATCATATTTTTGATTTTTATTGTTGTTATTATTATTATTATTATTATTATTATTATTATTACGTTAATCGTTGATTTCAGGGGGGAAATAGGTTCAGGACAGCGTTTTCTCAATGATTTTCATGAATTTTTTTATAGTATAAAAAATGAATATAATTTATTGAAACTTTGAGAATATTTTATACATATATTTAAGTGTATACTATAAAATTTTTGAAGAATTTTCTTGAAAAACACCGGGGATATTAGCGACCCCATATTGCAGGTCACAATCAGACTCAGCATTTTGCGTACATTCTGGAAGCCGCAATTTTCATCTTAAATCAAACGAGGTTGAAATTTACTTTTATTATATGTCTCTCTTCTATATGAACCTAAATGCTATGAAAAAAATAGAAAATTGAATTTTTTACAGGGGTCAAAACAAAAAAGTATGATTTTTTGCCATTTTTTACAACTTCATTTGGAAAAAAAATTATTTTAAATAATGATAATATTCCGATTTTAGGTTCATATAGAGCGCAATACTATGAAGAAAGTAACTGCCAATTTTCAAAACGATTGGTTGAAAACTTTTCAAACTAGCGTGTACGCAAGTTCGAAAAAAGTTGTTTTCAGAAAAACGCGTCTGAAAAAATAGTTACCGCTCGGTTATACACGTGGCGCGCCCGGGGCCTGAAGGAGAGCTACTCACTCTAATGGCTTATAACAATAGAACGAGTCGGAATTTTCATTTAAAATTTTGGGAACATATTTTTATATTTTATAGTTTTACTAACAACTTATGAAATAAAAAAAATCGATTTTTTGAACCGTCTAACCCTATTTCCACCCTTAAGAGATTAAGCCACTCTAGAGGCCGAAAAAATAGGCTTTTTTGGGGATTTTTTTTCAGAAAAACTAGAAAATAAATCGAGATTACAAAGTAGGATGTTTATCGTACATATCAGTGACTGTATACAATAATTTTTTTGAAGCGATTAATTTCAAAATGGTGGCTGTGCAGCGTTTTTGCGATGACGTCTCCGTTTTTGTTGGACGGAAACATAATTCGGACAATTTTCTACCGATTCACTTGAAATTTTGAATATATCTTTGAAAATACATTGTCTACGGAAGTGCGTAGGATTTTTTCGATATATTAATTTTTGGCCAAACAGCGCACTTCTAAAGTGAAAAGTGAAAAATTTGCTTGAAAAATTGTCACAAAAATATTAATAACAAATGAGCTATGCAATATAAAGAAAAAAATCCTACGCACTTCCATAGACAATGTATTTTCAAAGATATATTCAAAATTTCAAGTGAAGGGGGAAATAGTGTTAGGACAGCGTTTTCTCAATGATTTTCATGAATTTTTTTATAGTATAAAAAATGAATATAATTTATTGAAACTTTGAGAATATTTTATACATATATTTAAGTATATACTATAAAATTTTTGAAGAATTTTCTTGAAAAACACCGGGGATATTAGCGACCCCATATTGCAGGTCACAATCAGACCCAGCATTTTGCGTACATTCTGGAAGCCGCAATTTTCATCTTAAATCAAACGAGTTTGGAATTTTCTTTTATTATATGTCTCTCTTCTATATGAACCTAAATGCTATGAAAAAAATAGAAAATTGAATTTTTTACAGGGGTCAAAACAAAAAAGCATGATTTTTTGCCATTTTTTACAACTTTAATTGCGAAAAAAAAATTATTTCAAATAATGATAATATTCCGATTTTAGGTTCATATAGTGCGCAATACTATGAAGAAAGTAACTGCCAATTTTCAAAACGATTGGTTGAAAACTTTTCAAACTAGCGTGTACGCGAGTTAAAAAAAAAGTCGTTTTCAGAAAAACGCGTTTGAAAAAATAGTACCAAGAAAAGCAAAGTCAAGGCAGTCATAAATTTTCTTCGGTGTTTTTCAAGGAAATTCTTCAAAAATTTTATAGTATATACTTAAATATATGTACAAAATATTCTCAAAGTTTCAATAAATTATATTCATTTTTTATACTATAAAAAAATTCATGAAAATCATTGAAAAAACGCTGGCCTAACCCTATTTCCCCCCTCAATGGCTTATAACAAAAGAAGGAGTCGGAATTTTCATTTAAAATTTTGGGAACATATTTTTCAATAGTTTTACTAACAATTAATGAAATTAAAAAAAAAATCGATTTTTTGAACCGTCTAACCCTATTTACCCCCTTAATGTATTTTCTAAAGAGGGAACTTCGAATCACCGCTCGAGATCGCTCATCCGGTCTCTTCTGTTGGACAACTTACTGTCGCGAGGCTGCAAAGTTAAAGTCGGGGTTAGTTTGACCACTAGTGACCACGGAGGGTTAATGGACAGTTCCATGATTAAAAGTCGGAAAGGGACGTATTCATTTTTTTTTACATTCCGACACATGTACAATTGTTCGAAACCATTTACTGATCGTGTAAAAAAAATTTACCAACGAGTATACAAAAAAATAATTGAAGGAATTGTATTTCTTTGCACATCGTTTTACTTTGAGAATAAAAGATGCATATTCTTCGCCAATTTTTTTTATCTTTGAACAAAAATATTTGTCTACATGACTGCGAAGCAAAAATTACAAGAATCGCTCCTTTCGGATTTTTGAATAAGATTTTTGTTTAAGAGAAAAAAATCCTAGAGCATTCCCCTCCCTTAAATAATCAATTATTGATTAAATAACAATTGCATTGCCCAGTTCGTAAAAATGCGAGGAGTGAGAATTTTTATTTGTTTTTTTTTTGTATTAATCCATACATACCGTCGACCGTAAAAATTGGTTAATCTAAACACTCCCCGTGGAAATTCTTATCTTCATGGCCGTTTGTCAACGAGAAGTGCAATTTTACAATCGTAAAAACTACAATCTTCGAATCATGAATTATTGATTAAATGAAAATTTCTTATCGCAATCGTTAAAAAATATAAGGAAAAACAAATATGATGTTTTTTTTTCGTTCCCACAAATACACCACCATTTTATTACAATCACTGCGGCCATTTTGTAGCGCGTCAATTGTCGATATTTTATAAAACAAACTTTATTTTATCGTTGCTCCAATTCAAAGAATAATTCAAACTCGCGAGAAAGAGAGGGAGAAAAAAATATCGAACGAAAAAACGGATACGTGAATAATCTCGAGAATCGGGAAATTCTCTTTTTCGATCGTCCAAAGCCATTGCTTTTCGCGCGTATTTGTGTATGTATAGCCCCCCCCCCCCCCCCCCCCCGCCCCCCGGCCCTGCAGCCATAGCAGCGAGACGGGGAAAATTCAGCCAAGTTTGTTTTTTTTTTGTTTTTCAACCCCGCTTCGCGAATAAGAGATGTACAAAACTCTTGAGCACGCATTCTGCATAAAACATCCTTGAAATTGGTCAGAGGAGAGTTTACGGAATTCCGGTGAATTCACGTCGACTTCTTGCCGGGTGTTGGTATCATAGAAAAGCTACATTGTATTTTAACCATTGTGTATATATGTATATACAGGTTGTCCCAAAAACTAGCACGTCGGAGTGACACGGGGGTTAAATTGACTCCGGACCTACCAACATAAACAAATATGATTTCAGTAAAAGTCTCATGGTTTTCAAGAAAAATCGTCTTCTTTGATTTTTCAGGAAAATCACTACCTAGTACTTGTTATTTCCGCTACCATTGCTATGAATTACTCTGGGTTTATTCGTTTTTTTTTTTTTCCTAAAACTATATGCCATTTGTCTATTAGGATTGGAGGTAGACAATTTGAACACATGTTATGAAAATTAAATGAATCATTAAATATTTTTTGTTGTTTCCTTATACTACCACAAAGGTACTATTTTTTGTCTTAGAACCAGTTTGCTCACCGCCTTAGGTACCCACTTCGTTCGCTTTAGTGACTTTTGTTCAAACCCAAAATAATTCCTAGCAATGGTAGCGGAATAACAAGTACTAGGTAGCGATTTTCCGAAAAATCAAATAAGATGAGTAGTAGTAAAAGTAGTGAAATGTATTTATTGACATAAAGTTACATAAAATGGTTACAAACATAAACACGGTTGCAAACATAAAATGCCAAGAGGCCATATCGACCGAGGTCCTTCAGCCTATGATTTTCTTAGGTGTGGTTTAGTGACTTTTGTTCAAACCCAAAATAATTCCTAGCAATGGTAACGAAATAACAAGTACTAGGTAGCGATTTTCCGAAAAATCAAATAAGGTGAGTAGTAGTAAAAGTAGTGAAATGTATTTATTGACATAAAGTTACATAAATTGGGTACAAACATAAACACAGTTGCAAACATAAAATGCCAATAGGATATATCAACCGAGGTCCTTCAGCCTATGATTTTCTTAGGTGTGGTTTAGTGACTTTTGTTCAAACCCAAAATAATTCCTAGCAATGGTAACGGAATACAAGTACTAGGTAGCGATTTTCCGAAAAATCAAATATGATGAGTAGTAGTAAAAGTAGTGAAATGTATTTATTGACATAAAGTTACATAAAATGGTTACAAACATAAACACGGTTGCAAACATAAAATGCCAAGAGGCCATATCGACCGAGGTCCTTCAGCCTATGATTTTCTTAAGTGTCGTTGGGAATTCTTTTTGTCCAAAGTGTACATAAGTTTGGTTTTTGTATTGTAATATGAATGAGAGCATTATCGGTTGTTGTGCGTGTATTGTAAGTTTTGGAAAATACTATGCTTCAGGAAATTTGTGTTTCGGTGTGGTGTCCGGTAATCGTTGTATACACAATGGTTTAAGATGGTCTAGTTGTTCTAATGAAAACTTTGATGTGAGGGTCTGTATTCTGTTTATTATTGGTGTGATGCCTGTTTTTTTTTCATATATAGAGAGGATTTGTCGGGTTTCTGATACGTGTGAAACGTCCCAGTGCACTGGTTTCGGCAGTTCTAATTTTTTTCGGTGCGTTTTCTCTGCAGTTAACAAAAATTGGATGCCCATATTCAATAATTAGTCGACAGATACATTTGTATATTTTCCGGACTTATTTGATCTCAAATAAGATGATTTTTTCATGAACACCATGAGACTTTTACTGAGCTCATATTAGTCTTTTTTGATAGCTCCAAAGCCAATCTAACACCACCACCCCCCGTATCGGTCTGACGTGCTAGTTTTGGGTAAGCTTGTATATACCAAAGTACTTAACTTATACTGAACGATGATAATTTATTCTGTACCACGCTCTCGCGTTAAATTTCCAAACACCACAGTCTCTTACTCTCCCAACGAGACATAATACATTTTCTATGATATACATAGCATGCGGTAACTATTTATATATATATATATATATATACGGCCGGAAAGATATATATTGTTCTTCCGGCTGCCAAAATGTTTGTAGGAATAAAAAAAATGTTAATCTCGGTTTAAACACGAATTCCTTCTTAATCTCTCTCTCTCTCTCTCTTCCTCTTTCTGTCTCGCATATACAATTAGAGATTATAAACGTTGCGGTGGAGCTTTTCATTCTGAAGCCACAGAATTTTTTTTATCCTTTCCAAAGGAGATAAAAATAGTGGAAATTGAAACTCGCAAATTGCTTCCTCGTCATGTTTCTACGCTTAAACAAAATTTTCCTCCATGAACGAGGTACTTTTTTTTTATCAATTTGAACTTTCTCGTAGATGAAACTTCGTGTATGCGTGATAATAGTGAGGAAACAAAGTTGCACATTTCAGTTTGCAACGATTTTTTTGGCGAACGAAAAGTTCTCGATTTTTCTCGAAAAAAATCCAACCCGAATTCAAATCATTCGATTATTCGACGACCAAAGCTTCCTCCACGGGAGGAAGTGAAAAATTGTTTAAACAATTATTCGTACAACGAAGTACTCAAAAGTTTTCATCGAATCTCAATTTTGGCTAGCCGCGAAAGATTCTTAATTGAAATGCAATTGACGGGCAATTGATATGAGAATCCCACTCTGACGATATCGTGCGAGAGAAGAAAAAAAAAACCGTATATCTATCACCGTATTATAGATTCGATTTTTCATCGGCGCGTCTACGTTGAAAGATGCAAGAAAGCTCCCACTTTGTAAGCCGAACGAGCCCGGAGCGTCTCGTCGTCGATAAAACGAGACGAGAGTGAAGATTTAACTGAGGCCACGCGAGAAAGAAGCACGTACGCGTGTGCGAACGAGCGATCGTGTGGATGAGGGAACACACGGAAAAACAGAAAACGACGAACAAGAAAGATTGAAGAAAAAAAGTGGATAAAATAAAAGAGAGACGAAAAAATACCGCGAGCTGATAGATGAGGTTTTCGTCAGAAGAATTGCAGGGGCACGAATTCTCGATTGTTTGTTAAAACAAAAAGAAAACGAAGATTTTTCGAACACTTTAGCGAGTCCCATATAGAGGAGACTGAATATGTTTTAAGAGGCTTTTTTTTTACCACCCTCTACAGAAAGGGTTGCTTCATGATTTTTATTTCAAAGTACGTAAATGCCCGTCTGTATATTTGAGAATGCTTTAAAATGTATATATATATATTAGGGTGGTTCTTAATTTGATGATGTTGAAAATTCTTTGGTATTGTTCCTCAAAAATAATCAACATATCTAGAAGAAAAATTGGGCGCAAGCGGAACTTTGTCCAATAATTCTAACCCACCCCACCGAGCTGTCGAATTTTTATATGAAAAAATGTATGCATTAAAAATTTTGTTAAGAAAATTGTTTATGGTCAATTTTTGTTGTGGTCAAATACATGTTGTGGTCAAAGAAGAATACTTTGAAAGTGATCAAAATTTGGTGTAAAAATATTAAAGAATAAAGAAATTATGACGAAATTCCCGTTTTTTTTGGGTCCCCCCCTCGTACATTAATTTCAAAAACTACCCTTTTCGAGAAGGATTGCTCGACGACTTTTGTCGTGAAATTGCCACTCGAAGGTTGCCAGCGCACGCGAGACACCTTTATACACTTCTTTGATGAATAAACACACGTCCCCAGTGATTACAACTTATTTTTTGTTCTCGTTCATTCACCGAATGGCTTTACGTATGAGAAACGAACGTCGTAGTTTTAGTTTCGTCGTTTCGACATTATCATTTTTGTGATAAGAGCCACAATAAAATACTGCCGGAGTGCAGAGTCACGAGATTATATAAATTGCTACATAAATACGTAAGGACTTATGTATATATCTATATCTTATGATTTAATCATACAAGATGCCCGGAGCGTTGCGATATTAAAACGCTATATTAATGAAAAGTCAGCTTCAACTTTCGCGGAAGATCGCGACTTGGTTCTCCATGGATATTGCATTATATATTATTAGAAGCTATATTGCTGTATATATATTCAGTCTGTTATTAAATCTTCCTAGTGTTTACAGTCACACACAAATATTAGATAAAGAATTTCGATGGATTGCAATAGAAATATGAAACAACATTTTTTTAAATAAAACAAAAAGCAAACAACCACATTGGTGAAGCCAAAATCATTGAGTCCAAAGAATACCATTGCGAGAAGGCTATTTAAGGTAGTAGTCTGGTAACTTAAGCCGATTTTCATGGCTTTTTTGGAGGGCGTTTTTTTGTAGGAAAATAAAAATGAATCGTTTTGGATATTTAGGATGTTTTCATTTACATATTAAAGATACAAAAAAAAATTGATTTGAAAAAATTTAATAGTTTATTATTATTATTATTATTGATCGAAGTTGGCACCTCGAAAAAAAAGCGCGTGGGTGGCCTCGGTGATTTTGGCTCTTGATGTTATCTGAAATCAAAAATTCTTGATAATTCTTAATCGATAGACATGTCATTCTGATCGGAACTACTAAAGTTAAATTTCATGGATAAATAACAGAATTTGGAAAAAAAAACTTTTTTCCAAAGTCCGCCATTTTGTTATTTATCCATGAAATTTAACTTCAGTAGTTCCCACCAGAATGACATGTCTATAGATTAAGAATTATCAAGAATTTTTTATTTCAGATAACATCAAGAGCCAAAATCACCGGGGCCACCCACGCGCTTTTTTTCGAGGTGCCAACTTCGATCAATAATAATAATAATAATAATAAACTATTAAATTTTATCAAAACATTTTTTTTTTGTATCTTTAATATGTAAATAAAAACATCCTAAATATCTAAAACGATTCATTTTTATTTTCCTACAAAAAAACGCCCTCCAAAAAAGACATGAAAATCGGCTTAAATTACCAGAATATTACCTTAATAAAGCAGTGAAACAAAAGCTTCAATCAAATATTCACAATTGTATTATGTGTAACTACGGATTGTTTTGGAGTACACAATTTTTATTTCATAATTTACTATGAATTTCTTTAAGAAAAAAAATATTTAAAAAATCCACTTTATCTCAATGTGTAACTACGGATTTTTTTGGAGTACACAATTTTTATTTCCTAATTTACTTTGAATTTCTCTAAGAAAAAAAATATTTAAAAAATCCACTTTATCTCAATGTGTAACTACGGATTTTTTTGGAGTACACAATTTTTATTTCACAATTTACTTTGAATTTCTCTAAGAAAAAAAATATTTAAAAAATCCACTTTGTCTCAATGTTTTATGATACGTATTTTTGATTGTGTCATGCATACGTCAAACTTTTTCTTTCTCCATTGTGCGAATATCGTGTCACCGGTCAGACTGTGTCGTAGGAATAACGAGGCCGAGAGGATATGTCGAACGACGAGTTTGTTGAGAAACACAACGGTTAAGAACAATCTGATAATATAACTATTGTGCTGAGTCCTTTACGTATGAGAATATAAACGGTTTTTTAATACATATGTAAATATATACGAAGGTATATAGAATATTCATGCTGGCACGATTACAGCGAGTGGTGTAGATAAAAAAGCCTCTACCATCCCATACTCCGTGCAATCTAATTTATTTAACTCTTTATGTCAGCTGTTTCGAGTTGAGTGCAGTCGTTAAGATAAATATTATTGTTTCGCGAATTCACTAAGCGTGCGCGTGCATGTGTTCTCATCTCCATACAGTTTTAACGAGTATTTTCTTACGAATATCGGAACGAGCAAAGCCGCCCGTGTATTAATGTGGCTTTCCGAGTATTATATACATGCATATATGAAAAGTTCTAAATAATTCATTGCGCCCAACTCGGCGAGGTTTCGTGACAATTCGTTCGCGTTTATATATGAGCTTTTCAGTAAAATCACATTCCTGGACAAGTGAGATAGGGTAATGAAGGAACGTTGAGTCATAACTGTTCTTTTTTTTTTTCATTCTTTTCAAAACACTATACTAATCTAGGAAAATATTAATTTTCCACTAATTTCTAACGATTAATAAAATTCCGATTTTTCTGAAACATTGAAAGATTTAAGCGGTACTGTGCTCGACGGTACATTTGAAAATTCCCGCGCGCATTCAAATTTGCCGCTATATTTTGTATTTTACCCGTGAGCTCTTGCGCGTGAACGCAGCGCCACGAAACGTCAATGTACGGAGGCACGCCACCAAGGGAAATGGCCTCTCCCTAGCGCTCTCGAAATCTCGCAAATATCTACAAACATCAGCTATTGTGCATCGAATATCTTTGAAGAAATTGTTATATCGTTACACCCTGTTTATCTTGAATGGTAATTCGTCAATATTTTTCGCATCGATCAACAACTTTTTGAATTTTCGACGATTCTAACCGCACTGTCGCGTCTCCACTACGATGACATTTGCATTTCTCTTTTTACAGATGTTTCACGGCATGGATAACAATGCTACATTCTTGAAAGTTGCTCCATCAACGGGCCGGAAGCTGAAAAGATCGAGAAAAAAGTAAGTGATAAATCAGAACCTCTTTATTTTTGCTTTCGGCACGTCAAGCAGTCTGTAGGTGTGCCGGTTGTAATTTTCAATTGAAAATAAAAAACATCTTTACGAACGCAATATTTGTTCACATGTTGATTTACTCGTTTATAAACACAGTCGACAAATGATTGGCTAATGATAACGACATGACCTTACTTTTCTATTGTTCGTCAACTTTTTCCGCAATTTTGAAGATTATTGCCTTTCGAATGTTACAAAACTTAGATAACCAGCATGAATGTCGTTTCCTCAAACATTCGTAAGTAACCCTTCTCTTTACAATTCTGAGAGCTCATAGACCCCATGGGACATCCAAAAACAATTTTTTTCTGCATTTCTTGTTTTTTTTTTTACATTTTTGTATGTTTTGAAATTAACATTTCTTTGTTAATTTCAAAACACATGAATACGTACCAGCGAATTTGAATAGATTCACAAATTGGTTAAAGTCGCTTTGGTTTTGTCATTAATAAAAAAAAAACAAGAGATTTACCATTATAACCTCGCACGATATATTAATTCTCTACCTCCTCCGAAAATATATCGACGCTTAACCTCAAATTCCTACTGCCCCTTAATTTCGTGTCGCTCCCTAGGCCGGTAGTAAAGTTTTCTGCCAAGCTCTCATCGTCATATATTCCTAAAAATTAAAGACCGACGAACAACTTGACAGCCGAGAGATTCGATTGTGCCTTTGTTGTTACACAAAAAAAAAAAAGAAAAACTGCAAAAGTTAATCGTATAACGTGACCCCACGACATGGAGACGAATCTTCGCGTGTTTGGTGAAAAGAAATATTGCCACGACGTATTTACTGTTTCGAGGCTAGTTCGGATATGAAATTTGCCGAAAATTCAGTATTACAAAGACGAGAGTGTGCCAATTGAGTAGCAGCATAGTTTGTTTGGGAAAAAGACGAAAAATGGGTTCGGAACAAAGTTCGCAAGGCGGCAGGCAAGCTAACGAAGGAGCTCGATCTAGAACGGCTCAGTTGCGTCGTGGCAAGAGCGTACCTAGCAGAGAAAGATTGCCGGAGGATACTCCGCCTAGATGTACAAGTCCCGGGCCAAGTATATGTTCCGATTCGGATTTACCCTATATATCGTACACGGTGAACAGACCGATCGGTGATTCACCAAAAATGACGAACAAACAGTCGCAGCTCTATCGTGGCAAAAGTTTTGGACATCAGGAAATGCCAAGACGCAAGTCCAGCGCTGGCGCTCTGACTCAGAGAAAACCAACAGCATCGGGAAAGGTGCACAACATTGTTGTCGTTAAGCCAGCTATTTCTGATACATCCGCCGACAAAGATCCTGATCTCGTCAAACTTCAGAGTATTCCCATGTTTCTTCCCATAATGAGAGGAACCCTGAATCTTCCTCCCGGCGTCAGAGATCCCGAAGTACTCGAGAGACTCGATCCCATCGGTCTGTTCAATCTTTGCGCTCGTTATCAGCATCATCTCAATACAAACGCTCAAATGATTGCCTCCGAACAAGCAGCTCTCTGTACGAACATAGACGCCGAAGTAAACAGAATAATGGGCCTGGCTGTGGAGAGGCAAAAGAAATTCGCCAAATTTGCGGAACAAATGAACAAAGTACACGAGCTGAGTAGACAATTGACCAAGTGCCATATGCAGTTGAATCAAACGCTCGAGAGCCTCGAAACTCTCAATAATTTGTTACCCATCAAGGACAGACTGGAACCGTTTGTCTGGACCACAGGATAATCGCATATTATTTATTATTATTATCGTTAGTTAATTAACGTCAATTGCACTATGAGCCATTTTCATTTTCTCTCCTTCGAGCTTACTCTCAAAATGGCACCTGTGATTGTAATATATGTGTATTTTATGTGTAATTCTCGCACATGTAAAGGAATATAGATACGATTTAACGTTGATTCAAATGTGTCTCTATTTTATCAATTTTGTGAAAATTTTTTGAAACAATTACTCCGACAGTTTAGCAATTTATTCGTGGTGAGCTCAAACTCAAATGGCACTTAAAAATCGGACTTATTTATGAGATAAAGTATTATAACTGAGAAATTATTATTTTCCCGTCGTAAATTTAAGAAAATACGATCGTTCCAACGTAACGTTAGTTCAACAATATTTGTTTTTATTGATTATTCTACACTGACAGAATTTCGAGTTTTCATAAGTCTATAAGCAGCTATAACGTCGCTCCGTTGTTTGTCTAGCAGTCTTCTCTCGGCACTGGGAAGATTTTTTCTCTTGCCAGTTTTGTCGACGATCGTATGTCCCACTTTTGTTCCCTTTGTGGCATTCTTTCCAGCGAACAGCGAACTAAGAAGTAATTCTTTTTTACCAGGAATCATTCCTTCTCTGGGTTTAAGAGGCGCCAATTTGAGCTGGGGCGGAGCGTGAACCACATCACCAAACTCGACAATCTCTCTAACGCCCTTAGAAGCGTCCATATTATCCTGAATCTTTTTTTCTTTTCTGAGCTCCAATTTTCGTTTTCTCTTCTGCACTTTGGTGAGTTTTGGCTCTATCTCAGCTGCACCTGCCTTCTTCTTCCTCTTCTTTTTACCTATATTTTTGTGTTTCAAGCGCATCTTCATTAGCTCGTCAATCTCGTCCTTTGGCGCTTTGCCCACTCCTTCGATATCTCCCGTATCGGGATTTCTCTTGATCTCAACGTTGTACTTTTTCTCAAATGTCGTTTCATTGAGAAACAGTTGGGTCTCGCGATTCACACGATTCATAAATATTTCATTGCTTTCGCCAGGATTTTGAGCAAAGACGGGAACGGATTTTTCGGGTTTTGCGTTTGGATGCCTCGGTGGATTTTGCGAATCTAGCGTTATCAGGCCAGTCTTAGATTTGTTCCTTCTTTTTCTCTTTTTAGCTTTGATTTTTCCCGATTTTACAGCATCCTTAAGTTTTATCACGCGCTCGAGACTCTTTGGTATCGTTTGCTCGTCCACGTCCCTCGGCGGTGCGTTGATCTTTGTTTTTAACCTAAAAAACACAACGAATTGTCACAAAACAGACGATCGTACGCTTGTGTTTTAACGTTGAAATTATTTATAGAAAAAAAACGAGATAATTACTCGGCCCATCTTTTTGCTCGTTGTTTATCAGGATCCTTGATTCCTCTATGCTTCTTACCGGGTATCTTTCGACCCATTGTTTTTTTCTATTTCCTGGTAATGTGCAAAAACTGGCAAAAACGTCAATTTACCCGCTCGTAGAGCTAGCGAGCACGTGTGTATTTTTCGCTGACGTCATTACCTTAAGGATGTTTTTTCGGTGTTGCTAAAAGTATATTCATCCGACGACAGTATTACCTTAAAATGTTCGTAGTGATATCAGCGCCCTACGGACGCTGGGCGAAGCTTCGCTCGATCAGCGAAAAAAAATATTTTATTTTATAGGTTACGTCGATAATGTTTGACATTTGTTACTGTCAGATTTCGCAACTGTCAGAATTGACTTTAACTCAATTTTTCATAAAATCTCAAGTATTACGTTGCGTAAACCACGTTTTTAATGTTAAAAAGTTCTTTTTCTCAATTACGCGAAGTTATAAAAGTTTTTGCTAAAACATTTGTTTTCATTGAAATTTTTCTACTTCGTCGACAACAGTATGAACAAAGTAAATGTGTACATCGTGACGTATGTGTCATTTCGATGACCTACAAAACGCAATATTTATCGTTGTTAAAATGACGACCAGTCTCACGAGACTGGGTCCTGCGTTTCTGGAAAATCGTTGCCGCAATGTCAAACTCGTGACAATGATCTTGAGACTGTGCAGCGAAAACGGTCGAGAGAATACACCGACAATAAGCAGACCAATGGTCACTGCGGAAGAATTAAATTTGGCCGGAGTGAATTCAAAGAAGGAGAGTGACGACGACAATTTGGAGGCGCCTACTACATGCTGCATGTCTGGTTGTGCAAATTGCGTTTGGATAGAGTACGCAGAGAAACTCGGTGAAAAGCTCGTTAACAGCAAGGAGGATGTGCAAAAAATTATTATGGACAAAGTCCAAGATCCTAATATGAGAGCTTTTCTGTCGATGGAACTACGTTGTCGTAATCTCATAAAGACGTAACAAATTACTTAGACGCTGCGGTGCGGTAGATAGAAAATGAAATAATGTCGTATATATATATAGATAAATTTATTTTCATTGTTATACCTTAATAAATAGACGTTTATCCACAAATCTGCAGTTGCTCGGAGTTAAAAAAAAAAAATTTACAATTTCAAACAGGTTTTTGGTCATTTCATTAATTAAATTGCCTATGACTTTGGTTCCATTCCAAATAGTACATACACATTTTGCAACCATCGCGATTGCGTTCTGATACTTCGAATTTTCGTTCTTTCCTCCTTGAAAGCGAGCCACTCGCGTCTTTTAACGTTTGAACGCGGTCCCCACTCGATCGACGGTGAAAAAGCTTTTTTCCACTGTTGATGCGTTGGCAAACGACGATTCTTCAACAGGGAATACATCGCCCAGCATGGAATCTGTCCTACGGCGAATACCAGTATCACTATACCAGCCGCGTGTGCGGTCCAGGGAAACGAGTGATTTCCATACGTCAATGCAGTTAGAGTGACGATAGTGTAGAAAAAAATTGTTATAAGTATCAGAGGTGTTACTATAAACCAACACAAACGCCAGTAGACACTTGGCTTTTTTTTCAGCATAAATTCAACGTCGTCCAGGAAATTTTCGAAACCGTACACCCATATGAAACCCACCATTTCAAAACAAGCAAGGATAAATACGACGAATGACGTGCCGTAGTAATCCACGAGCGTCAGAATAAATTGACCACCCTGCAAATTAAAAATAAACATAAACACCTGTTGTAAGGGTAAATGGATTATCAATGAAAATTTGATGATTACAAAATTGAAAGCATTAATCTTTTCTTTTTCTTTTCACAACCCTTCATGATTTAATGGCGAAAAAAACATGTCTTGTTATTTTATTTTCCAAACAAAAATCTTGTGGGAACTTGGAAATGAGAGATTGTTCGAAATGCATTTGCGGACGTGCGAAAAAATATTCAAATAAATATATGAAAAGATTTGAGACAACATACAAAAAATTTTGGATACTTGCTCAAAAAATTTTTATTTTTTTAACTCTTAAAAAGATTAACTATCTTGCCGACAGAGGGGGATTTGTGAGCAAGATATTCCATAATTTTTTGTGGCTATCTCCATTCTATCGATTCTTATGACAGGTAAACACTTTTATTTAATCTTTATTTTCAAGATTAAAAGGAACTGTTTGTTATTCAATCTACTTGAAGGACGAATACAATGAATATATTCCACTCACTGGCGTCACGTAGACGAGGCCAATGAGAAAACCAACAAGGCACGCTGGATACATAACTTGCCAGTATTTCAAACGAGGAAATTGTTCGACGATACCGCTGATTATACTTCCATTCATGGCGACAGCGCTTCCCACACCGAGAACGAACATCATGAGAAAAAACAGAACGGCAAACAGCTGAAAAAAAAATTTTACGAATTAACGATAAATCATTTTTATTTATTTTTTTACAGTAATAGAGATTGTTGGGAAAATTTCACCTGTGGCAGAAACGTAAATTTCGCAATTGCGTCGGGATAAGAGACGAATGCTAAACCGGCGCCGGTTCGAACGACCGATTCGATATCCTTTGTTCCCATTTCGTGAGCGAGATTTCCCAATATACCGAATATCGTACAGCCGGCAATCATACTCGTTATTGTGTCGAGGGAAGTTATGATTAAAACGTCACTGAAGAAGAAAAAAAAACCAACACATTTAAAGGGTTTGGCTACGGTAGCGGGTACAAAATCATGTGGACGTTTAACAATTTTTTTTTTTTATGATATATTGATTTATTTATAGAACTAATTTTTTGTTTTGTTTTTTTGTTATACAAAATGGCCGACTACTGGTATTTGCTTTTGGTATCTTTTTTTTTTGGTGGCGTGACATTTGGTATCCACAATTTTTGACCCAGAATAAAAATAAATAAATTCTCGTTAATTTACATCAGAATACCCAGAGAAGTACGTACGGAATTTGAAAAGTATTGTTTTATTCGAATATCGTAGGCATTTGAACTTGAAAGGTGAATTTCCAGTGAAAAATTTCGCATAAAACTGCTCATAAAATGGAAAGTTTTTAATTAATCGGAAATTCCGTACGTCGTTCTCTGGGTATTCTGATGTAGATTAACGAAAATTTTTTTTTTCTGTTCTGGGTAAAAAATTGTGGATGCCAAATGTCACGCTTCAAAAAAATAAAGATACCAAAAGCAAATAGCAGTAGTCAGCCATTTTGTATAACAAAAAAAAATATTTTTATTAGATTGATATTTATACTAAATAGATGTGTAATTAGTTTTTTAAATAAATCACTTTTTCATACAAAAAAAAATTGTTAAATGTGCACATGATTTTATACCCGCTACCCTGGCCCTTAAGCTCGTTGAAAAATAATTTGCTCGAATTTGCCAGTAAATAATGGGAAAGAAATGCGCAAGTTTCTAATTTGAATCATTTTAATTCTCGTTTTTTTTTTTTTTTTCGTTTGGCTAGTTAAGGTAGTCTGGTAACTTAAGCCGATTTTCATGTCTTTTTTGGAGGGCGTTTTTTTGTAGGAAAATAAAAATGAATCGTTTTGGATATTTAGGACGTTTTTATTTACATATTAAAGACACAAAAAAAAATTTTTTTTTTAAATTTAATAGTTTATTATTATTATTGATCGAAGTTGGCACCTCGAAGTTGGCAGCCCGGGTCCTAACTTTTTTTCTATCGAACCGATTGCTTTCAAATTTTAACAGGCTACTCTACACACTTATAGTTCTCGTCGGAACTACCGAGAAATTTTTTCACCCCTAACTTTTTATTTTACAACCCCTTCTTTGTTAAAATAAAAGGACTTTAGCAAAGAAGGGGTTGTAAAATAAAAAGTTAGGGGTGAAAAAATTTCTCGGTAGTTCCGACGAGAACTGTAAATGTGTAGAGTAGCCTGTTAAAATTTGAAAGCAATCGGTTCGGTAGGAAAAAAGTTAGGACCCGGGCTGCCATCTTCAAGGTGCCAACTTCGATCAATAATAATAATAATAATAAACTATTAAATTTTTTCAAAAAATTTTTTTTTTGTATCTTTAATATGTGAATAAAAACATCCTAAATATCCAAAACGATTCATTTTTATTTTCCTACAAAAAAACGCCCTCGAAGCAAGACATGAAAATCGGCTTAAGTTACCAGACTACTACCTTAAGCTCGTTGAAAAATAATTTGCTCGAATTTGCCAGTATATAATGGGAAAGAAATGCGCAAGTTTCTAATTTGCATCATTTTAAATCTTGGTTTTTTTTTGTTTTTTTTTTTTTTTTTCGTTTGGCTAGTTAATGAGGATCATGAAATTTTTCAAATTACTGTCAAATAAAAAAAATCGCAAATTCCACGAAAAAAAATATTTAAAAAATTGACGTTTACGTCTAATGAGAAAATGTAAAAAAAAATCGAAATAATTACCGGTAAATATTGTGGCTGAAGTTATTGTGCGATGAGTACGTGATAATGGCACCGAAGCAAACGGATAATGAGAAAAAGCATTGGGTCACAGCGGCGTACCAAACTTGCGTGTCCAATAATTTGCCCCAAACCGGTGTAACGAAAAATATAATACCGTCGAGAGCACCGTCGAGCGTAACAGCACGACCGAGAAGACAAAATAGTACGGCGTATGGAAATATTGCCAAAAAATATGAAGCTTTACCGGTACTCTTGATACCACGTGAAAGTACCAAACATATGCATGCCCAACTGCCAAGAAGACAAACGGTCAATTTCCAATCTGGCATACCAATGCCATCGTCTATATTGTCTTTTTCCTTCAGGACAATTTTCGAAAAATATAATTCCGCCGATGTCCATTTTTTCTCACGTTCCAACGTCATTGTTTCAGTGAAATTATCGAGTTTGCTTCGATCCGATGAATTTCCCGAATCGAGACAATAGTCCCGCCATTCTGGACGACAACGGGACCAAGGTAGTTCCGAGGTGAACGAATCAACGAGATAATAAAGGTTCAGTGCCATCAGAGATGAGTAATACGTAACTAGAGCGATTGTCGAGCATAATTGTGCCCAGCCAACACCTGAAGAAAAATTATTATTATTAGTGCTACTCGAGGACTTTGGCCACGGTTTAAAATCATGTGCACATTTAACAATTTTTTTTTTTTATGAAAAAGTAATGTATTTATAAAACTAATTACAAATCCATTTAGTATAAATATCAAGCTAATAAAAAATATTTTTTTTGTTATACAAAATGACGGACTACTGCTATTTCGTATCATTTTTTTTTCACGCTCTCCGCGGCGTGACATTTGGCGTCCGCAATTTTTGACCTAGAACAACAAAAAAAAAATCTCATTAATCCACATCAGAATACCTAGAGACGACGTACGGAATTTCTGTTTAATTAAAAACCTTCGATTTTACGAGCAGTTTTATACGAAATTTTTCATTGAAAATTCACCTTTTAGGGTAATAGTCTGGCAACTTAGGCCGATTTTCATGTTTTTTTTGGAGGCCGTTTTTTTGTAGGAAAATAAAAATGAATCGTTTTGGATATTTAGGATGTTTTTATTTACATATTAAAGATACAAAAAAAAAATTTTTTGAAAAAATTTTAAAGTTTATTATCATTATATAATATAATGATAATAAACCGCGGGTGGCCCCGGTGATTTTGGCTCTTGATGTTATCTGAAATCAAAAATTCTTGATAATTCTTAATCTATAGACATGTCATTCTCGTCGGAACTACTGAAGTTAAATTTCATGGATAAATAACAAAATGGCGGACTTTGGAAGAAAAAGTTTTTTTCTCCAAAGTCCGCCATTTTATTATTTAAAAAAAAAGTTTTTTTTTCCAAAGTCCGCCATTTTGTTATTTAACAAAAAAGTTTTAAAAAAAGTTTTTTTTTTCCAGTCCACCATTTTGTTATTTAACAAAAAAGTTAAAAAAAAAGTTTTTTTTTCCAAAGTCCGCCATTTTGTTATTTATCCATGAAATTTAACTTCAGTAGTTCCGACCAGAATGACATGTCTATAGATTAAGAATTATCAAGAATTTTTTATTTCAGATAACATCAAGAGCCAAAATCACCGGGGCCACCCACGCGCTTTTTTTTCGAGGTGCCAACTTCGATCAATAATAATATTAATAATAAACTATTAAATTTTTTCAAACAAATTTTTTTTTATATCTTTAATATGTAAATAAAAACATCCTAAATATCCAAAATGATTCATTTTAATTTTCCTACAAAAAACGCCCTCCAAAAAAGACATGAAAATCGGTTTAAGTTACCTTAGGCCCTTACCTTAACCTTAAGTTACCTTAAGTTAAAATCCGTACAATATTCGAATAAAACAATATTTTTCAAATTCCGCACGTACTTCTCTAGGTATTCCGATGTAGATTAACGAGAATTTTTTTTTTTTAATCTAGGTAAAAAATTGTGGATGCCAAATGTCACGCGGTGGAGCGCCTCGAAAAAGATACCAAAACTAAATAGCAGTAGTCGGCCATTTTGTATAACAAAGAAGAAAAAAAAATATTTCCTATTAGCTTGATATTTATACTAAATAGATGTGTAATTAGTTTTGTAAATAAATCACTTTTTCATAGAAAAAAAAATTGTTAAATGTGATGACATTGGACAATGTGTTTTTTTTTCTTTTCGTTGCAAAAAAAAAACACCTTTGAAATCGAAAAAATCACACCAGTTAATCCCGGCGAAACGTGCCAGACATTGATCGACGTTCTTCCCGAAAATTGTCCGACTATCATTTCCAAAAAATAAAATGGCTTTCCAACGAGAAACAATAGTATTATGTAGGGTATGAGAAATGCTCCACCGCCGTTCGCATAAGCGGTGAATGGAAATCTCCAGATGTTCCCAAAACCCACGGACATTGCGACGCACGACATCAAAAATTCGATACTGTTGTTCCAGCCGCTCGTTTTAGATTCGATCGTTTTTTCGCCACTGTCGTTTATCGTCGAATCTTTCGCCGATAATGTACTGACCGAATTCTCGTACTCCTCGTCCTCGTAAGCTCTATTCTCGTAACCACCGTTCTCCATACCTTTTGAATGATGTACAACCTTCGGATAAAAAATAATATCTTTTCTCACTCGGGTTTCGACAATCACAGATATTTTTTCTTAAGGAGGGAAATAGGGTTAGACGGTTCGAAAAATCGATTTTTTTTTAATTTCATAAATTGTTAGTAAAACTATTGAAAAATATGTTCCCAAAATTTCAATGAAAATTCCGACTTGTTCTATTGTTAGGGGGGGGTAGGGTTTTAAAGGCGGAAAAAAAAGCATATTTTTATGATTTTTTTGCGGCGACATGAGTAATATAATTTTATTAAATAGAATTACATATTATTGTACAACTATTGAAGTATCTCAGAAAAAATTTTCAATTAAAAATATTGATAAATAAGCCGGTGACGTTGAATCTCCAGAGGCGCCTTGAAAAAAAGTGGTTTTGCGGTGAACATTATAACTCGTTACCGGATCATCCGAAACAAAAAAATTGATATGCATTTTAAAGGTGATGTATTTCTCGAGGTAATCAGGAAGAGTTTTTTTTTTTTTTTTTTTTTTCTATTTTTTGCAGCACTTGGAAGGGAAAAACGCAATTTTAGCTCAAAAAATCGCGCTTAATTTGTTATTAAAAAATTGAAAAGATTGAAAAAAAAAAAAACTCCTGATTACCTGTTGATTTATGTGAAGGAGTAATGTTTAAATTTTCAAAAGGATCGGTTCAGTAGATTTTGAGTTCTAATGTTCACAAACTTCAAAGATGACGTTTTCGGGAAAATCGATTTAAAGTTTTCACGTATCACGTATCACGTATCACGGCCGGTCGTTTGAAACGCTGTAACTCCGTTAGTTTTACTCCGATTGACTTAAAATTTATACACAATATTCTCGACATATTGTTCATTCAGAAAAAAAAATGCAAAAAAAAATTTTTAAACCCCCCCCTAACGTGAGTAGCTCTCCTTCAGGCCTCGAGCGCGCCACGTGTATAACCGAGCGATCACTATTTTTTCAAACGCTATTTTCTGAAAACGACTTTTTTTTAACTTGCGTACACGCTAGTTTGAAAAGTTTTCAACCAATCGTTTTGAAAATTGGCAGTTACTGTTTTCATAGTATTGCGCTCTATATGAACCTAAAATCAGAATATTATCATTATTTAAAATAATTTTTTTTTTTGCAAATAAGGTTCTAAAAAATGGCAAAAAATCAGGCTTTTTTGTTTTGACCCCTGTAAAAAATTCAATATTCTATTTTTTTTTATAGCATTTAGGTTCATATAGAAGAGAGACATATGATAAAAGTAAATTCCAACCTCGTTTGATTTAAGATGAAAATTGCGGCTTCCAGAATGTACGCAAAATGCTGAGTCTGATTGTGACCTGCGATATGGAGTCGCTAATATCCCCGGTGTTTTTCAAGAAAATTCTTCAAAAATTTTATAGTATATACTTAAATATACGTATAAAATATTCTCAAAGTTTCAATAAATTATATTCATTTTTTATACTATAAAAAAATTCATGAAAATCATTGAGAAAACGCTGTCCTAACCCTATTTGCCCCCTTCATTAGGAAAATTAAAAATTCTAAATCTTCCTCAATTTTCCCAAAATTCAATATCAATTGTCGCTCAATGATACTCTAATTGCGTATAAAAATTTAGTTCAATGTCTCAAAAATTGTGGTAATTAGAATGATTAGCATTTTTTTTTTAATTTGAAAAATGAAAAATAATCAAAATTCCATTAAATTTGAACCGCGATTCTCGGCAAATTCAAACATAACGCATCTTTCCATAATCACTCACTCAATAACGCAATAATTATTGACACAAGCTGGAATTGATTAATTTTTTTTTAATTAAAAAAAAAAGGAATTTCCAACAATTATAATATACAGGACCGAAAAAAATTAACAAAAAAATTGAAAATAATTCACCATTTTGTCGCAACTCGATTTTTCCTCTCGTTTATTCCAATCGTCGTTTAGTCAACAAATGATAATTACTTTTTTTTTCCCAACGCGCAACCCGTCCAACTGTGACAACCGCGCGATTGCAACTTCGAATACGTATCGCGAGCATCTAAGATTTCCCGAAGCTCGTCAAATAGAACGTTGTAAATGCCTTCTATTCACTAACGATTTTCAAAGTGAATCTCCCACTCCGTTCAATTTTACAACGTTCAATAACGACACTTTTAGGTGAAAATGGATTTAAAAAAACAGCTCATTTTTATTGTCACCACCACGAGTTGCGTTGCAAAATCGGCGTGTACCAAAAGTATCTTCGTGGAATAATAAAAAATAAATAAAAAAAAAAAGACCAACACTTCAACGGTTCTGAGATCATTCATAATGTTCGCGTTGATATTACATTGTGATAAGAATTTGTTAGAATGTCTCTGACGAGTCTCGCCTGCTGTTGAAATCCTAAAAACTCGATTAGTCATTGTAAACTTTTTTTATGGTTAAAATGAATTGATAACGACATTTTGGAATCATTTGTTTCGTCGCGAAAAAAAAGGCATTTTTACTCTGACTCAATTCAATAAGTGACAGTGGACATTTTTCTTACTACAAGATCAAAATTGTACGAGAATTTCATTGACTAAAGTTTTTTAAAAGAGACAATATCGCGGTAACGAGAAACGAGACTCTCTGTCGAAGAATAAACGAGTTTATGGATCACGGTGAGCAGGATATGAGAATATTTTTTCTAAATGATTATTCCCATCGATTTTCTTACATTTCCTCTCGTAGAAGAGGAAAATCTGTCGGAGACACGTCAAAGTGTGTCTATGAGTAAAAATCCGTTGGGAGGTTCAACCGAGCGTGAAAGTTTTTGTGGGAATGTACGAAAATCATCTGGCAACACGGTGGAATCGTTGAGTGGAAAAAAATTCGTGAAACCGAGGAAAAGCCGAGGAAAATCGAGGGAATATTCGGAAGATCCGGAACAACGACGAATCGTCAATTTTTTACGTGGCAAAGAGATCAGCGAGAATCTGATTGATAGAATTTTGAAAAATGGCCTCACCGATGATCTCGACAGACTTCTCCGACGTCTTGGCATTACGAACGAGGAAATGGCGAAATTTGAGTGGCGAAAAAATGTTGAATCTCACGATTGTACCTGTCGTTCGTTGGTATCGGAAACGAGCTTTATCGGATTTGGGGAATCTATGAGTCCTGACAATTTGTATCTGAAAAAACATCTTGGTGATATACTCGTGAGAGCTTTGACGGAAATTGTCAAACGAAAGCCCTGCGATCCTGTCGATTTTCTTGGTCACTGGTTGATCGATCGTAAAGTCTACGAGGAGCGTGACAAGAGACGAAGAGAATTTGAGGCTGAACTCGTTGCTCAGAGAAAATTAACGAAATGTCCGGTAATTTGTTTCATTCATTTTATTAATACGTTATACTTGACATTTTTGTGATAATAAAAAAAAACGTAAATACACATAAAAGTCGTAAAAGTGATGAGAAAAAAAAATTCTAATATTCGATCAGGAGGTTGACGTGGAATCGGAAATTATTGACTACAACGAGAGAGAGGAATCTCTGGAGAATGAGTGGAATTATGGAGAATACGAAGAATCGGAAATGCAATGATAATTGGCGGCAGAAAAAAAAACAGGCGAGCGAAAGAGGCGGTGGAGAAATTTTTTCACTTCAACGTACAGCAATATTTGTAATAACGATGATGATAATTTTTACGATATAAATATATATGTATATATTAGGGCGATTTTTTTTTTCGACTATTTTTTTTTTTCAGTCCTCACCCGAAATTTTGTTGGATATGTCGAAAAAGCAATTCCCTGAAAGTTACAGCCCTTAATATTAATTCTAACTACTTTCCCAAAGCGTGAGAAGTTTTTCCATCTAAAATACACGTGAATCGAATTTTTTTTTTTTTTCAAAATTCTATAACTCAGCCGCATTTTATGCTATCATATTGTTCTTGATTTCGATTTACTCGGAATAAAACAATCTAAAAAAGTGCCTTTTGCGGCGTAAGTGTAAATTGTACTGGTGAGTTGGTACGGGTCACTGAAGTTGATTTTTACTCAAAATTCTCGTTTTTTTGCTGTTATCTCCGAAACAATTAACTTTACGACAAAAATGTAAATGAAAAATTTGTTGGAAATTTAATTTCCTACAAAAAAGGTCCTATCGACCCAATTGCTTAGATTAATATTTCTTGAGATATTGAACTTTATAATTTTTTTTTTTTTAATTATTTAATATTTCATATTTTTTAATTTTTATACTACTCGTAAGTTAAAGTTCAATATCTCGAGAAATATTAACCTAAGCAATTGGGTCGATAGGACCTTTTTTGTGGGAAATTAAATTTCCAACAAATTTTTCATTCACATTTTTTTCGTAAAGTTAATTTTTTCGGAGATAACAGCAAAAAAAACGAGAATTTTGGGTAAAAATCAACTTCAATGACCCGTACAAACTCACCAGTACAATTTACACTTTCGCCGCAGGAGGCACTTTTTTAGATTGTTTTATTCCGAGTAAATCAAAACCAAGAACAATATGATAGCATAAAATGCGGCTGAGTTATAGAAATTTGAAAAAAAAACTATCGATTTACGTGTATTTTAGATGGAAAATCTTCTCACGCTAAGGGAAAGTACTTAGAATTAATATTAAGGGCTGTAACTTTTAGGGAATTTCTTTTTCGACATATCCAACAAAATTTCGGGTGGGGCCTGAAAAAAAAAAGTAGAAAATAAAATCGCCCTAATATATATATATCTATATATTTATGGAAATCGTGTTACTAAATGAAATTGTTCATCGGTGAGAAAGTACTTTGGCCTATCGTATCAATGACGGCTAAACAGATCTATCGATTATAACTTGACTGATAAATCACAGAACATTGTCGGCTCTTATAACCCTATTTACTATTTTCATCTATGCATAATACTGAATGATCGTCATATAAACATACATATAAAATTACGATAATTTCAACGACCTGAAACATCAACCGAGCATTTTTTTCGTTTCATCAGTATCAAAACCTTTTTTTTTTTCATACAATCATTGAAAATTAATTAAATCATTTGGTCGTTAACAGAAGAAAGAAGGTTTCCGGAAAATTGATGCGAAAAAAAAGTCTCAACCCATGTTTCATAAGTGTTTGACGAAAAATTAATATTTTTAAAATGGATCACACGATCCACGTGGTTCCAAAACTATTTACAAGCTGTGTGTGTGTTCTTTTTTAATTAAAAATTAATTAAGCAACAGGTCGTAGCCAGGCAGTGACGCCAGAGGTAGAAACTTAGCGAGGAATATTGTTAATTTTTTTTTTCGTCTTATCACATCAATTTGTCCTCTTGTCCTATTAGTACGTAAACGATCTGTTTAATTTGCGAACTCGTACGGTTATCCTTTTTCTTCTTCATTGATTCCTTAAATTGTCGCCAAGCTGCGTGACGCGATGGATTTCGCGGTCCCCAACTTGCCAATGGCACGAACGCCGCTTTGAACATCTGTTAATTAATTTTCATCATAATCAAATTTCCATTTTTACGAATTAAGGGAGAACACCACTGTGACCCCCTGTTTTTTTTCACATTTTTCAAGAATCTTTTTTTGTGGGAAAAAAAAGAGATATTCGAAAAAATTTTTTGGGTTTTGTTCCTTGTTTATTAATGTATCAAAAAACATTTTTTTCACATTTTTCACGCCGCATGGTGGCGCAGAGGAAGCTCTCGCGTTAGGTGCTGTCATTTCCGCGGCACGCAGCAGAACTCTCTTCAACGTCGATCTGAAAAAAAATACCGAGTGTTTTCGTTAATAATATGATATTTTGAAGAGAAGTACACAGGGATTTGGAAAAATATTGTTTAAAAAAAAATAGGCACGCCTTTGAAATTAACTTTAATTTCAAAGGCGTGCCTATTTTTTAAAAATATTGTTTAAAAAAAAATAGGCACGCCTTTGAAATTAACTTTAATTTCAAAGGCGTGCCTATTTTTTTTAAACAATATTTTTCCAAATCCCTGTGTACTTCTCTTCAAAATATCATATTATTAACGAAAACACTCGGTATTTTTTTTCAGATCGACGTTGAAGAGAGTTCTGCTGCGTGCCGCGGAAATGACAGCACCTAACGCGAGAGCTTCCTCTGCGCCGCCATGCGGCGTGAAAAATGTGAAAAAAATGTTTTTTGATACATTAATAAACAAGGAACAAAACCCAAACAAATTTTTCGAATATCTCTTTTTTTTCCCACAAAAAAAAATTCGTGAAAAATGTGAAAAAAAACAGGGGGTCACAGTGGTGTTCTCCGTTAACGGCATGAAAAATGAGTGAAAAATAATTGCTTTACCTTTGTCAGACCCAAATCCCTCTTGCACAGAATTGCGTAGGCCATCCAGAAGGGAATCTGAAGAGCCCCAAACGCGAGTAGTGTCCAACCGGCCGCTGTATAGTGATTAAAAAAAAAATTTTTACAAAAAAATATTCGTTAACAAATTTCTTCTGTCGTTATTTTTATTTTCTCAAATTATAAATTCACCGTAAGCGCTCGTCGGATATAAAACTCCGCCGTACGTCAGTGGCTTCAGTGTCAATATCGTGTAAATTAGAATAGCACCGAGTAAAAGTGGCGTTACGAGACCCCAACAGATGCGCCAATAGACGGTCGGTCGACGTTTCAGCATAAATTCGACGTCGTCGAGAAAATTTTCCAATCCGTATACCCAAAATATACCGGAAACTTCCATTGTCGCGAGAACAAAAACGATAAACGAACCGGCATAATAATCCACTAGGCCGAGAATAAATTGACCTCCCTGTGAAAAATACGTTGAAAAAGTATTTTTTTTAATCATAAAACATTTTTTAAAAATTATCCTCTTTCATTTGTATTATTATTGAAATTCAGTATTCTTTTTATTTTTACATTTTTCTCTCATTTGCATGCATTATCAGCGTTGATTAAAAATTTATTTATTTTTTCAAGAGAATTGTCATTCCTAAATCTTTGAGTGACCTCAAAATGTCGTATTTTTTCGCAAAAAAAAAAAACAGAAATTGAAACTGCAAAGAGACAAAAAAATTGAGACAAGTTATTTCAACACAAGTGTTTCTACATCTATGTGCGCACATTGGATGTGCAATAAGCATCGAGTAATTTATAAACTTACCGGTGTACAGTAGACCGTACCGACGATAAAGCCGAATAACGAAGTCCCGAGAACTACATGCCAATGTTTCCAAGTCGGAAATTGATCACAAATTATCGTGATTATTCCACCCGCTAATGCGATCGCACTGCCGATACCGAGAACGTACAACATCAGAAAAAACAAAACGGAAAAGAGCTGTGAAAGGCAAAAAAAAAACGACACAATTGCCGTTACATAAACATTGTCGATGAGAAAATTGCAGTCTCGAAGGATATCCATGAAGAAAAAAAATATATACATATAACGGATGTATGTCTGGTTGCAACGTTTACAGTTGGACTGTAGCTAGAACATTTTCTTCTTTCCGAACGGAAATTTCCAGTCATTATAAACTAATAGTATTCGACGTTTTTTTAATTAAAAAAGAATTTTTCTTTTTTGACGAAGAATACTTTTGTACGGTCTCCTTTTGTTAAAAAGTTATTACACTCGAATATCGAACTTCGATACATATCGAAATATCGAAATATCGAAAAGGCTAAGGCCATTATAACGAGGACCAATCAGAGGATGACTTTTAGTCACGTGATCATCCAACATCAGCTTACTTCACTGTGTTGAATCTCGAATCGGCCGATAGGCGTCGTAACTAACCTAAAAACTTTACGATCCATAAAACGCGAAGAGCCCTCGAAATTCATTTAAATTAGTCTTCAAATACAATATTCACGATCCGAACATTTAGTTACTTCAACGACTCGCCATTATCGAAAAATATATCGTTAAATTAGATCGCGCGAAAAAAATCTTACCTGCGGTAAAACCGTGAATTTCGCTATTGCGTCCGGATAAGAGATAAAGGCGAGACCTGTTCCACCGCGTACCACGGTACTTATGTCGTCGGAGCCCATTTCGTGTGCCAAATTACCGAGTATACCGAAAATCGTGAAACCCGCCATTAAACTCGTGAAAGTATCGAGTGTCGTCACGACCATCGCGTCTCTGAAGAAAAATTTGGGAAATATAACGTGAAAATTATCAATATTGTACGAAGAACATTGGAAGAAAAATTAATTTTGGCTATTTGCAAAAGGAATTTGAGTAGAAAATGGAAAAATTTGAACATTTTTCCCAAGCTCTATTTCATTCGTTTGAACAATGATAAATACTTAAAAATATCGATAAATAATCGATGAAGGTCGCACGAAAACCTCAAACAAGTTTAATACGAGCTTTATTCAATCGAATTTTATTCCGGTAATATTAGAATGTCAAAAAAAATTCAACAAACCTATAAATATTGTGATTAAAGTCGTTGTACGAAGAGTACATGATGACACCGCCGAAGCATACGGAAAGTGAGAAAAAACATTGTGTCACAGCTGCATACCAGACGCCAGGCTCGAAGAGCTTTTCCCAATTTGGTTTTATGAAAAATATTATACCGTTAATCGCACCTTCGAGCGTCACAGCTCTTATCAACAGTGCTATCATTATTACGTAGGGAAATAGTGCGAGAAAGTATGACGCTTTTCCTGAACTTTTGACGCCCCGTGCCAGTACACCGAATATACAGGACCACGCGAAAAATAAACAAAATGTTAATCGCCAATCGGGCCATCCTATACCATCGTCGATATTCGGCTTTTCATTCAACACGGTTTTCCTGTAAAAATATAATAACATTATCGTTAGTTTGATATTTCGATTCCTCACCACCCCTTAAATCCTCAACCCTCTCTGGTCAATGGGAATCAAACTGATCTTTTTGGATCAACCCCCCCCCCCTCCCGCCCGAGGAAAGTCCTTAAGGTAGTAGTCTGGTAACTTAAGCCGATTTTCATGTCTTTTTTGGAGGGCGTTTTTTTGTAGGAAAATAAAAATGAATCGTTTTGGATATTTAGGATGTTTTTATTTACATATTAAAGATATAAAAAAAAAAATGTTTGAAAAAATTTAATAGTTTATTATTATTATTATTATTATTGATCGAAGTTGGCACCTCGAAAAAAAAGCGCTTGGGTGGCCCCGGTGATTTTGGCTCTTGATGTTATCTGAAATCAAAAATTCTTGATAATTCTTAATTTATAGACATGTCATTCTGGTCGGAACTACTGAAGTTAAATTTCATGGATAAATAACAAAATGGCGGACTTTGGAAAAAAAAATCCTTTTATTTTGCCCGCCATTTTGTTATTTATCCATGAAATTTAACATCAGTAGTTCCGACCAGAATGACATGTCTATAGATTAAGAATTATCAAGAATTTTTGATTTCAGATAACATCAAGAGCCAAAATCACCGGGGCCACCCACGCGCTTTTTTTTCGAGGTGCCAACTTCGATCAATAATAATAATAATAATAAACTATTAAATTTTTTCAAAAAAATTTTTTTTTGTATCTTTAATATGTAAATAAAAACATGCTAAATATCCAAAACGATTCATTTTTATTTTCCTACAAAAAAACGCCCTCCAAAAAAGACATGAAAATCGGCTTAAGTTACCAGACTACGACCTCGAGGGATTATACGCAGTCAGGATTTAAAAAAAAAAATTTATATTTAAAGGGTTATACGCGGTTGGAGATTTCAAAAAATCGATTTTTTTTATTGTAATTTCGGAATGTACATATATTTGAGAATATTCTCTGAAAATTTCAAATCGATCCGGCAAATATTCTTGGAGATACATACATACGAGGTCTGTTCAAAAAGTATCGCGAATTTTGAATTCCGCGCGCTACGTATATTCGATTTTCGATTTTTTTGTGGCGTTAGGTTGGTACTCATGTCCCTCTCTTATGCTGAAAAAATCGGCCATTTTGAATGTTTAGTTAATTGTTAACAGCTGTTTTGGTTGGACGTGTTTTTGGCTTGTCTTCGATTTTTGACTATTCCAAAAAATGGATTACAGAATCTGTATCAAATTTTGTGGGAAAAAAAAAAATTAAGGTAGTTGTCTGGTAACTTAAGCCGATTTTCATGTCTTTTTTCGAGGGCGTTTTTTTTGTTGGAAAATAAAAATGAATCGTTTTGGATATTTAGGATGTTTTTATTTACATATTAAAGATACGAAAAAAAATCTTTTTGAAAAAATTCAATAGTTTATTATTATTATTATTATTATTATTGATCGAAGTTGGCACCTCGAAAAAAAAAACGCGTGGGTGGCCCCGGTGATTTTGGCTCTTGATGTTATCTGAAATCAAAAATTCTTGATAATTCTTAATCTACAGACACGTCATTCTGGTCGGAACTACTGAAGTTAAATTTCATGGATAAATAACAAAATGGCGGACTTTGGAAAAAAAAGTCCTTTTATTTTGGCAAATAAATTTTGTTATTTATCCATGAAATTTAACTTCAGTAGTTCCGACCAGAATTACATGTCTATAGATTAAGAATTATCAAGAATTTTTGATTTCCGATAACATCAAGAACCAAAATCACCGGGGCCACCCACGCGCTTTTTTTTCGAGGTGCCAACTTCGATCAATAATAATAATAATAAACTATTAAATTTTTTCAAAAAAATTTTTTTTGTATCTTTAATATGTGAATAAAAACATCCTAAATATCCAAAACGATACATTTTTATTTTCCTACAAAGAAACGCCCTCCAAAAAAGGCGAGAAAATCGGCTTAAGTTACCAGACTACTACCTTAAAAAAACCCCGATTGGAGTAATTTTGATCCCATATGTGACCAGCCGCCGAAAGAAATGTGACGAGAAAACAAAAAGTTAATCTATCACCGTCAATCTTTTGTGGACAAAATGTTAATTTTGTCGTGTTGTTATTGTTTTAGCAGATAAAAACAATAACAGCATGAAAAATTAACATTTTCTAATTTATAATTTTTATTTATAATTTTTTCTTCAAATTAACTTACGTGAAATAGAGTTCGGCCGAGCTTATCATGGTCATGTTTGTGTTCGCCGACGTCGTGACGTTAATAACGTCATTTTTACCGGAATCAAAGCAATTCTCGCCCCATTCGGGCAAACACGCTGACCAGGGTAGTTCGGATTTAAAACTACCGATGAGATAGAAGAGGGTGACCGACATTAAGGAACAGTAATATGTACCGACCGATATCATTGAAAACATTTGAGCCCAACCGACACCGCGAAAACCCGGATTCATTGCCCACATCTTCACCGACGATTTACTCGTAAATTGGCCCATTATCATCTCGAGATAGTAAAACGGTTTGCCAACGATGAACAGTACGATTATGTAAGGTATGAGAAATGCGCCACCGCCATTCTCGTAAGCGGTATACGGAAAACGCCATACGTTTCCAAGTCCAATCGACATTGCGATGCACGACATTAGAAATTCTCTGCTGTTGCCCCAGGTTGCCCGACCCTCGGCATTATCCTCGGTCACCGTCTGTACATAAAATGCCAACGATAATCGACGAAACCTATTTAATCGCGAAGATATTTTTTTTTTTTTTTTTTTTTGTAGAAATATTTTTAAATATTATTTTATCCAAAAACAAAAGTAAAATTGAATGATTTATTAAAATGATTAATATCTTGAATACGTTTGACGCAGAATTTATTTCAGGGCTCACATACCCTGGAAATTTTCAAAAAATCCGCTTTTTCTTTTACAGATTTTTATACTTCAGACTTTTAAGAATTAAGGGGGGAAATAGGGTTAGACGGTTCGAAAAATCGATTTTTTTTATTTCATAAATTGTTAGTAAAACTATTGGAAAATATGTTCCCTAAATTTTTAAATGAAAATTCCGACTCGTTCTATTGTTATAAGCCAGTAAGGGTGGAAATAGGGTTAGGACCGCGTTTTCTCAATAATTTTCATGGATTTTTTTATAGTATAAAAAATGAATATAATTTATTGAAACTTTGAGAATATTTTATACATATATTTAAGTATATACTATAAAATTTTTATACATATATTTAAGTATATACTATAAAATATTAGCGAACCCATATTGTTTATTTTCCTTGGTACTATTTTTTCAAACGCGTTTTTCTGAAAACGACTTTTTTTGAATTTGCGTACACGCTAGTTTGAAAAGTTTTTAACCAATCGTTTTGAAAATTGGCAGTTACTTTCTTCATAGTATTGCGCTCTATATAAACCTAAAATATTATAATTATTTAATAAAATTTTTTTTTTGCAAATAAAGTTGTAAAAAATGGCAAAAAATCATGCTTTTTTGTTTTGACCCCTGTAAACAATTCAATTTTCTATTTTTTTTATAGCATTTAGGTTCACATAGAAGAAAGACATATAATAAAAGTAAATTCCAACCTCGTTTCATTTCAGATGAAAATTGCGGCTTCCAGAATGTACGCAAAATGCTGAGTCTGATTGTGACCTGCAATATGGGGTCGCTAATATTTTCGGCGTTTTTCACGGAAATTCTTCACAAATTTTATAGTATATACTTAAATATATGTATAGAATATTCTCAAAGTTTCAATAAATTATATTCATTTTTTATACTATAAAAAAATTCATGAAAATCATTGAGAAAACGCTGTCGTAATCCTATTTCCCCCCCTAAATTGTTTATAAAATGGAAAATATTTATCGGCGAGAAAAGACCCTTGGATTAATCACTAAAAAATACATTTTTAAAGCACGTATAAAAATTTGAGACTGATCGGTTTAGTCATTTCCGCGGAATATCGCTCGCCGACTTGAAAGACGCACACAGTTTTGGGAAAAACTCATTGAAACTTACGACTTTCAAACGCGTTTTTCTGAAAACGACTTTTTTTTAACTTGCGTACACGCTAGTTTGGAAAGTTTTTAACCAATCGTTTTGAAAATTGGCAGTTACTTTCTTCATAGTATTGCGCTCTATATGAACCTAAAATTGAAGTATTATCATTATTTAAAATAATTTTTTTTTTGCAAATAAAGTTGTAAAAAATGGCAAAAAATCATGCCTTTTTGTTTTAACCCCTGTAATCAATAGAATTTTCTATTTTTTTGATAGCATTTAGGTTCATATAGAAGAGAGACATATAATAAAAGTAAATTCCAACCTCGTTTGATTTCAGATGAAAATTGCGGCTTCAAGAATGTACGCGAAATGCTGAGTCTGATTGTGACCTGCAATATGGGGTCGCTAATATTTTCGGCGTTTTTCACGGAAATTCTTCAAAAATTTTATAGTATATACTTCAATATATGTATAAAATATTTTCAAAGTTTCAATGAATTATATTCATTTTTTATACTTTAAAAAAATTCATGAAAATCATTGAGAAAACGCTGTCCTAACCCTATTTCCTCCTTTAAGAAAAAAAAAAACTTAAGAAAATTCCACTCCGTTACAAAGTTATAGCAATAAATGTGTAGACAATTATTTTCTCTATAGTCTGACGAGAGGTTTTTTTTTATTTGTTCGTCGGACAATTTTTTATAAATTATTAAACACTAATTTTTTGTTTAAATTGCGTATTAAAGTTTGAAATACTGTAATTTATTTATTTTTGAAAAAAAAAATCCCTCCGTCAGACTATTACTACTTTATTATTTTACTAGATTTTTTTTTCTTTTTGTAGATTAGATAATTTTCGGTGAAATAAATAATAATGTGTGAAATAAAAAAATAATGTTAATTTGTATTTTTTTTTTTTTTTTTTATATTTTTCCTTATAGTTGAAAAGTTAATGAAAAATGTGAAATCAACAATTTAATTTTTTTCCCACCATATAACCTTTATAATAATTTTTTTTAATTTACTCGATTTTCAGGGCACGCAGGGTGAGCCATTAATGGATTTAACTTACCAACTGTTCCGCGTTGGTGGCTGCGCTCGTTTTTCGATCCTCATCACCTCCGTAAGCGAAATTATAAGCCTCATTACCATTTTTCGTTAATCCAAGATCGATCCTCGTTAGTCCATCGTCACTGACGAAACCCGGATTTTCCTTTCCTGCCTGTGAGAAAATTTATCATAATAACGATGATTGAGAAATTTGCACATCGGATTAACCACGAGATCATTTTATCTCACGAGATTCTCGTCGTTATCGTTATTTTGCGTATTCAGGAATTTTTCTATGAAAACAAGGCTTTTTTCAATTTTGAATTCCTCACAGAAAAAACTTGTGTCCACGCAAAAAATTAAGACCAAGCAATATGCAAGTTAGAATTTGAATTTTTTCTCTATTTTAATTTTTGATGCATTTTTCATTTATTTATTTATTTTTAAAAAAATTAAAGAAAAAATCCGATGGAACACCCAAAATTAAATCTGACAACGGAGGGTGCTGTGGTTAGCTCCACTTGAAAACTGGAATTTTTTTCTTTTTTTTTCAACGTAAAACAAAGGTTCCTCTAAGATGAAAGCAAAATATTAATATTCATAATTTAAAAAAAAGTTAATCGAAAAGAAAAAAAACGTTATAATTTGTTTTTTCTTCGTAATAGCGTTATTTTGTCATAAAATTATATTTGATGACTTTTACATTCGAACGTCGCGGTTTATCTCGTTGCATGGGAAACGCCCGTTCGACCCGCGAGATTTCGTGTAAAAATTCTCTCGGACCTATAATTTTGTGGCGTATAATATCTCCCCGGGTGCGAGAGGTCCTCTCCCCCCCCCTTCCCCGGCGAAAGAGAATTCAGATCTGCGCTACTTTCGAATGGAGAAAGAATCTCGAGGGTCTGAGATCAGCAAGGATTGGGGTAATTGGCGCGTACCAGTGAGGGAAATAAAAAAGTAACTGTAGAAAAAAAAAACAGAAAATAAAAAGGAAACAAACATTCCCGGTGAATAGGACGATTATCGACAGACATCGCAGCTGCTGTGTGTGGTTGAGATTGTTGAAAGGGTCTCAAATATAATCCGTCGTACATAGCGAGACTTTCTAAGATTTTTTTCGAGATGAATTAGAGATTTTTTTTACTCCATCACCGTGTCCCCGCGATATTCCACCTAAAGTGGAATTATTTTGTCGTGGGAAATTTTTTCAATCATCCCACCGAAAAATACACTCGGTCAGCACTTTTATCAATTTATTTTTCAACTGCACCACTAACTCAAAGCTTTCGTGCCATTCTTCATTTTTGTCAATAAAATAAAAAATTGCACACGTTCAAACGAACCTTTAGGACTGTGTAACAACAATTTTCCATGACTTTTCTACTGTCAGAAGGGAATTTCTAACGATAGAAATTTATTCAGGTTGATTTCCCACGAAACGTCCGATATATGTAACGAGAAAGGGGCTAAAAATGTCGTGAATCACATCGAGACACTCGAGAGTCAATTTTTGTTATTTTAAGATAGTAGTCTGGTAACTTAAGCCGATTTTCATGTCTTTTTTGGAGGGCGTTTTTTTGTAGGAAAATAAAAATGAATCGTTTTGGATATTTAGGATGTTTTTATTTACATATTAAAGATACAAAAAAAAAATTTTTCGAAAAAATTTAATAGTTTATTATTATTATTATTATTGATCGAAGTTGGCACCTCGAAAAAAAGCGCGTGGGTGGCCCCGGTGATTTTGGCTCTTGATGTTATCCGAAATCAAAAATTCTTGACAATTCTTAATCTATAGACATGTCATTCTGGTCGGAACTGCTGAAGTTAAATTTCATGGATAAATAACAAAATGGCGGACTTTGGAAAAAAAAGTTCTTCTATTTTAGCAAAGAAAAGGTTGTAAAATAAAAAGTTAGCGGTGAAAAAATGTCTCGGTAGTTCTGACGAGAACTATAAGTGTGTAGAGTAGCCTGTTAAAATTTGAGAGCAATCGATTCGGTAGAAAAAAAGTTAGGACCCGGGCTGCCAACTTCGAGGTGCCAACTTCGATCACTAATAATAATAATAAACTATTAAATTTTTTCAAAAAAATTATTTTTTTGAACAAATTGAGGTTTCTTTTATTTTTTGGTCGGACAATTTTTCATTAACTATTAAACACCAATTTTTTTCTTAAGGTAGTAGCCTGGTAACTTAAACCGATTTTCATGTCTTTTTTGGAGGGCGTTTTTTTGTAGGAAAATATAAATGAATCGTTTTGGATATTTACAATGTTTTTATTTACATATTAAAGATACAAAAAAAAATTTTGTTGGAAAAATTTAATAGTTTATTATTATTATTATTATTATTGATCGAAGTTGCACCTCGAAAAAAAAGCGCGTGGTTGGCCCCGGTCATTTTGGCTCTTGATGTTATCTGAAATCAAAAATTCTTGATAATTCTTAATCTATAGACATGTCATTCTGGTCGGAACTACTGAAGTTAAATTTCATGGATAAATAACAAAATGGTGGACTTTGGAAAAAAAAGTCCTTTTATTTTAGCAAATAAATTTTGTCATTTATCCATGAAATTTAACTTCAGTAGTTCCGACCAGAATGACATGTCTATACATTAAGAATTATCAAGAATTTTTTATTTCAGATAACATCAAGAGCCAAAATCACCGGGGCCACCCACGCGTTTTTTTTTTCGAGGTGCCAACTTCGATCAATAATAATAATAATAATAAGCTATTAAATTTTTTCAAAAAATTTTTTTTTTGTATCTTTAATATGTAAATAAAAACATCCTAAATATCCAAAACGATTCAATATTATTTTCCTACAAAAAAACGCCCTCCAAAAAAGACATGAAAATCGGCTTAAGTTACCAGACTACTACCTTAAGAGCTCGCATACCCCTGTGCGCGCTGGAAGTACATTTGGAAAATTATTGTAAAGATTGTATGGTGAGAAAAAAAATTAAATTGTTGATTTCACATTTTTCGTTAACTTTTCAACTATAAGAAAAAAAATGAAAAATATTTTTTCTTCTCATATTAACATTGTTAAAAAAAAACGTTTTTTATTTTTTTTCTTATAGTTGAAAAGTTAATAAAAAATGTGAAATCAATAATTTAATATTTTTTTTCCACCATATAACTTTTATAATAATTTTTCAGCGCGCGCAGGGGTTTGTGAGCTCTTCAATTGTAAAAAAACAATGTCTATTAGCATAATTCCGATTTGAGACGAAATGCCCCGTATATTTAACGAGTCAAGGGATCAAATCGTTGCTGCATTGGATTGAGTCTGCATTGGATTGCCTGTCGACAATGATCGATCGAATATTTATCAACGTGCAAATTATTATTGTGACCGTTGCCCCCCCCCCACATTGCCAAGAGAGCTCACAATGATATTTATCATTAACGCAATGTAGCAACTCTCGGTGCTCGTACTCGCGGATAAATCGGCATTCAGGTAGATTACGTGCTCAGACCAACACACATATATATATATATATATATATATATATGATGCTTATAACGAGCCTCTTATCGACCTTGCAACTTTTTATCTCTTTTTTGTTATCCCGAGAACATTTCTTTTTCAATGCAATATGTAAAACAGTATAAAAAAGTGAAAAAATAAAATAAATATCTGTAAAATTCCGTGCACGTCGGCAAAAAACATTTCAAGACTTCGATAAGAACTTATTTATCAATTTTACGAAAAACAATGTGACTCCTACCAAGAATATTCTTCGACAACTCGAAGAACGGAGTATTTACATTAACATTTTGAGTAATTTCGAAAAAAAGAGCGTTTGAATTGACTCGAAAATTTCCGCAAAGTTTAACAAACTTTATTTCACTTATAAAAAAATTTGCCATCTTTACGATTTTTTTTTATTTGTTGAAAATGAACAAAATTACTTTTCCACGTGGCAATTAATATTTATAAAAGAATTGTTATTTAACACGATTTATAATAGATGACTTAATTAACTGACTAACTCGAAGAACAGAGTATTTACATTAACATTTTGAGAATATTTGAAAAAGGGCGCGTTTGAATTGACTCGAAAAATTCCGCAAAGTTTAACAAACTTTATTTCACTTATAAAAAAATTTGGCATTTTTACGATTTTTTTTAATTTGTTGAAAATGAACAAAATTACTTTTCCACGTGACAATTAATAATTATAAAAGAATTGTTATTTATCACGACTTATAATAAATGACTTAATTAACGGACTAACTTGAAGAACAGAGTATTTACATTTATATTTTGGGGAAATTTGAAAAAGAGCGCGTTTGAATTGACTCGAAAATTTCACATTCGAACAGAGTATTTACATTTATATTTTGGGGAAATTTGAAAAACCGTGCGTTTGAATTGACTCGAAACGTTCCGCAAAGTTTAACAAACTTTATTTTACTGATAAAAAAATTTGGCATCTTTACGATTATTATTTTATTTGTTGAAAATGAAAAAAATAATTTTTCCACGTGACAATTTTAATATTTATAAACGAATTTTTATTTAAGACAACTTATAACAGATGACCCAATTAATTGACTAATTATAATAAACACGAGCTTGTTTTTGGTACTGTCAGAAGAATCTGTGAATGATCTGTGTCTTCGTCATTATTACACGTATAAGCCTTGAAAATATTCGGCGATAGACACGAACCAGTCGTGTTTATGTATGCAAAGAAGCTTATAAAAAAAAGCGTATAATTATAGAACGCGAAGAGACTCAAGTGGCTAACGACAATGTGACAAATTGAAATTTCACGATGTTAAATTCCGATCAGTTATTTATCCCGCGCTCTTTTTTTCCAACGTCAATTGCAGAGAAAAATAAGCGTGAATTTTCTGTTTTTATCGCTACTCCTTTCACCTTACGTGGACCGCGCTCATTCATTCATTCGTTCATTCATTATTTTTCTTGCTCCGAGTCAATCGAACTGTGAAATTTAATAACGTCGCGTTTTTTTCTCCGATACGTAAGATAACATTTTCTTTTTACACTACAATTGTTGTCGAGCATTTAACGAAAAAGTTCTACGGCGAACAGCGACAGTGGATAGGGGGGAAGAAAAAACAATTGTGAGACGAGAGTATCACGATTTATACTGGCGATGGTATAATTGAGAAGAAAAAAAAAATGGTGAAAATTTAAAATTGCATATTGCTTCCTCGCTTATTGCCTCGAAATTGCATATTGCTTTTCCGCATTCACAAATGTTTCCTCAATCAGCAAGAGGCCTTTCCAATTTTGACTTGCTCGTAGAAGAAACTCTGTCGATTCGCAAAAAATCACGATGAAGACAGCGTGAAAGTTTCAACTTGCATCATCTTTTTCTCTTCCCTTCTGCCGAAAAGTTAAAATTATTTCAATTTTTTTTTCACATTGAAAATTCGAGGGTGGAAGACCACGAATATTTAAATCGGTGGAGAAACTTTTTTTTTGGTATTCTTAATCCCGCTGAAGATTCGCTCTTGCGACAGAACCACTTACGAACATACCGCAGACATGCCAGGTGTAATAAACGTTCAGTCGTGACGTTGAATTCACTTGGAGTTGCGTTTTATAATCACCGTACACCCGGCACAATTCACCGGTTCATGTGGAGAGCATTAAACTGGTCGCGAGAAGGATTATAATTATTGACAAATTACCCTTTCATTATTGCATAATATTCTTGAATTATCTCGGCAACCAGTTCGTTCGATCGATTTTAATGTCGAATTGGCTGTGATATTGTTTTTTTTTCAATTCTTTCTTCTTTTGCCAGCTCGCAAAAGGTCTATCATTAAATTTTGATCTCGCAGATAACCATGTGTTTTCTAAACCATATACTTAAATGTTTACATATGTAAATATTGTAAAACTCGTTAGTGAAATTTTTGAATAATTAATATCGTTGGAATAAAAATAAAAATAATGAAACAAGAATAATTATCAAATGAAATTAATAAATATGATTGTTTTTTTCTATAGTCTTATCAATATAGTAACGTTGCACCCCTAAATACAATACATACGATAAAAATCATTTGGTAAAATTTTATATATAAAAAAATATAAAAAAAACGTGACGTTGAATTTTTAACGCACCTCGTTCATGACCACTTTGTTTTTTTTTTTTTTCGTTTTCAATCGACAATAATATTTCGACAAAGCCCCTGTTTTGCTTTTTCTTAAAATAAACGATAAAACTTTAATTTTCAGTTATTTTATCAATTTTTTTCTTTTACATCGCCGAGCCCCCGGGGAAATCGTGTAAAATGTTTGAAAATAAAAAAAAAACAAACAAAAACAAAAGGTTCGCGAAAAAAAAATTAATAGTTCAACCAGATGTTGTCCACCTGAACTCCGAGCACCAACTGACACCGATCACTCGCTGAATCGGTGTTGCCGGTCTTATACACTACACCTTGGCGTTCGAAAACTTAACCGAGGGTAGGGATGTCTGAAACGCGGTCTGCAGAATGCAGAATGAAATATAACGAGACCCTGAAATCCTCGCCTGGAACTCTCCTTCGAACTATTGCGAAAGGACTCGCGTTGCAACGAGCAAATTATTAAGGGGGCTCGCTAGTGTGACTGCCCCAAAGAAAAAAAGGTGACTTTCGGGAATTTATTGAAAGAAAAGTATAGCATGGAATGTTTTGAAATTTTGAGAATGTATTTGTGTTTGAATGATGTATATACAGGAATTTTTTTGAATGAAAATATTCAATTTTCAGCGACTTTTGCGCCAACTCCCAAGTTTCCAAAAAACAAAAAAAAGTTCTCCGACTGCTGCAGTGATTACGGCCTTCGGAGTGGCTGAAATAAAAATTCAACAAAAGTCCATTAAAGTAGAAGGTATGGCCTGTACAATGACGCGGGATTGTGAAGGAAAAAATTAAAATCCAACAAAATGGCGGTGTTTTGAAGAAAATTCCTAAATTACCCTTAAAAATCTGAAGCTTTTTTTGCATGGCAAATTGACATTTTTTATTCAATGGAAAAAACTGAAGGATCTTTGTATGAAGAAACAAATACTAAATACGCTAAAACGAAATTCAAGTCGATCGGATGATTTGTTACTCGAGTTAGAACTGCGGCAAATTTGAAAAATGTCGTTTTGAGAAAAACTCGTTGAAAGACGCGCGTTTACGCGTTTCTGACCGACGAAGCAGCTGCTCTTACGAAGTCTATAGTTCAACAATTATTTGAAATCCGCACTTGAAATTTTAGTATGTTATTCTTGAAGGTATAGACTATCGAAAAATATTTTTTTAAATCGATTTTTTTAAATTCTCATGTCAGATTCTCGTGTCTTTTTTCGAGGGCGTTTTTTTGTAGGAAAATAAAAATGAATCGTTTTGGATATTTAGGATGTTTTTATTTACATATTAAAGATACAAAAAAAAATGTTTTGAAAAAATTCAATAGCTTATTGTTATTATTATTATTGATCGAAGTTGGCACCTCGAAGTTGGCAGCCCGGGTCCTAACTTTTTTTCTACCGAACCGATTGCTTTCAAATTTTAACAGACTACTCTACAGACTTATAGTTCTCGTCGGACCTACCGAGAAATTCTTCCACCCCTAACTTTTTATTTTACAACCCCTTCTTTGCTAAAATAAAAGGACTTTTTTTTCCAAAGTCCGCCATTTTGTTATTTATCCATGAAATTTAACTTCAGTAGTTCCGACCAGAATGACATGTCTATAGATTAAGAATTATCAAGAATTTTTTATTTCAGATAACATCAAGAGCCAAAATCACCGGGGCCACCCACGCGCTTTTTTTTCGAGGTGCCAACTTCGATCAATAATAATAATAATAATAAACTATTAAATTTTTTCAAACTAATTTTTTTTTGTATCTTTAATATGTAAATAAAAACATCTTAAATATCCAAAACGATTCATTTTTATTTTCCTACAAAAAAACGACCTCCAAAAAAGACATGAAAATTGGCTTAAGTTACCAGACTACAACCTTAAATATTAGCGAGCGCGATAATTATGATGGAAGAGTTTTTGTCCACAAAAAAAAAACAACAAGCCAGAAATGGACAAAAGTGAACTTTTGAAATTTTATTTCTTTATTCAAACACAATTTTCTCGATCTACAATGTTTTGCCAATCTTTGGAAAGAGCTAGAAAAAAAAAACTGAAGATTATCGTAGGAATATTAAAAAAATTCTTATCGACAGTCTCTCAAACTCCTTCATCAACGTTTTATCGCCATTGTTTTTATGAGAATTTTTTTTTAATATTCGATCTAACATATATTCGTTGAATAATATAGTTTCATCATTTTAATGGAATGTTTATAATACACGCATCGATGGTGCCGCCAGGACACGTACTTGATGCTCGCTTCATGCTCTCTCGCTCAACGGTGTCATTGACAACGTAATATGGGATAAACGTATTTTATGCAACGGAGATGAGCAAAATGTTGGTAAAGTTAATTTGCTTTAAAACAATATATGAAAAATAATACTAAGCCAATTTTTAGATTCATCGGTTGGATTGAAATGTAGATTTTTCGAAAAATCCGAATCGTTAAATTCGATTCGAAAAAAATAGAAAATAATTTCTATTTTTTCTTAATAAAGGGGGAAATAGGGTTAGGACAGCGTTTTCTCAATGATTTCCATGAATTTTTTTATAGTATAAAAAATGAATATAATTTATTGAAACTTTGAGAATATTTTATACATATATTTAAGTATATACTATAAAATTTTTGAAGAATTTCCTTGAAAAACGCCGAAGATATTAGCGACCCCATATTGCAGGTCACAATCAGACTCAGCATTTTCCGTACATTCTGGAAGCCGCAATTTTCATCTGAAATCAAACGAGGTTGGAATTTACTTTTATTATATGTCTCTCTTCTATACGAACCTAAATGCTATAAAAAAAATAGAAAATTGAATTTTTTACAGGGGTCAAAACAAAAAAGCATGATTTTTTGCCATTTTTTACAACTTTATTTGCAAAAAAAAATTATTTTAAATAATGATAATATTCCAATTTTAGGTTCATATAGAGCGCAATACTATGAAAAAAGTAACTGCCAATTTTCAAAACGATTGGTTGAAAACTTTTCAAACTAGCGTGTACGCAAGTTCAAAAAATGTCATTTTCAGAAAAACGCGTTTGAAAAAATAGCGCGCTCGGTACCTGAAGGAGAGCTACTCACTTTAATGGCTCATAACAATAGAACGAGTCGGAATTTTCATTAAAAATTTTTGGAACATATTTTTCAATAGTTTTACTAACAATTTATGAAATTTAAAAAAAATCGATTTTTAACCGTCTAACCCTATTTCCCCCCTTAAGGGGAATCTTCATTTGTAAAAGTAGGAAAAAACGTGGTTAAACTTTTTATTTTGCGCGAAAGAAAAATTTGCGTGTAAAAAAAATATTCAGATCGGTATATAAAAAAAATCTGCCCATTTTCAGTTTTGCTTCCCTCCGATTTGGATTTTTACCAAATTAAATATTGAACCCTTTCGTCAAATTTCGTAAAGATCGAAATTGGCGGGAAGCAAACTACAATTTTTTTTAGATTACAATCTGAATAATCGTTTGAATGATAATAGAATTTCCAACGATCGTTTGGGATTTTTTATACAATTTTTTGTTATGTTTTTTTTCGTCAAATAGAAAGGATCCATCCCCTTGAATCATTTTTTTTTCTCGAAGTTCATAATGTGTATACCGTCGGTTAATCGCCAATTTTTAATGATGCATTTTTACTGTAGCTAATTCACAAATGTTTCAAGAATATCGTTAACATTACGAAATTTCCTTGACCAGTAATTTCACCGATGGTTTGTCGAGTCATTCAGCGTGCTCGTTTGTACAGACGTGGAAACAAAAGGTTTCGTTTAACGATTTCAGAACGAGACGAAGTCGATAAGCAATAGCGAAACAAGAGAAAGTACAATAAAACTGATTTAAACTCTCTCTCTCCTTCTTTCTCTCTCTCCTTTTTTTTCTCTCTTCAATCTCAACTCGTTTATTCACCGTTATCCATACTTACTTTCAAGTTTTATTACACGCTCCCTTCCCCTTAATGTTAAGAGCATTTAATAGTATTAACGTGCATAAAGAGATAGTTTCCAGTAGCATCGACACACGGATTGATCAAAACTCTCGCTACTGTTTTTTTTTCTTTTTCATCCGTTACACACACGAATTCGTTTCGACGAAAATACAAAAGAGATCTTTCTTCAGAACGGCAGAGCAAAAAACAAAAACCTAAAACAACCGAGATCACCTTGCAAATTCAATCTTCGATCGATAAACATCAATCAGACTCTCCCCATTTTTTTTCTTCTCATAAAAAAAAAACAAAAAATCGAGATTTTTTGTTAAGTCAAAAAAGAACAAAAGAATAATTAACTATCCGGCGATTTCTAGTGACGGATTTTTATTACAGTCGACGTATGGCGAGCGCGACGAACGAGGATGTTGAAGAAAAGAAAAAGAAACGAGAAGAAAAAAAGACTGCCAGAGACGAAGTTACGATACAAAGCTGATTAGTCACGTGGTTGTAGCAGATAAATTTTAATTACATTTCAAACTCGTGAAAATATGTTTTACAACTACTACTACTACTACTACACACACACACACACACACCCACAATCTCCCTGCGAGATTGACTGCAGAAAAATAATAGTCGAGAAATAAACTAGTCATCTGTTTGTAAGATTGTTCGATGAGTTAAATGCTCCGAGTCTCTCGTTGCGAGACAACACGGACGCACGTGGACTCTCTATGGGCAACGAGTTGACTGGAGAGAGAGATATTTTCCCAATGTGTCACTGGGTCAGCATTGTCAGGATCGTCGATGCAATTTATCGCACCGGTTTCAATACTCTTTTTCTATTTTATTTTATTTTTTCTTTTGCTTACCCGACGTTGCACCGACCAATGTACGGTATAAAGCACACATGACCTTAAGGAAAATCTTGTGGGAATTAGATCCGTCGGAATTTCGAGAAAATGTTACTCGTTCGCCGGATGAAGCCGTTAGATCTCGGACAAACCGGATCTAGACTTTTGTTGTCCTCGAGATTGTACCATTTTTTTTTTTAACTTCTGTAAAATCGTTGCGTAAAATGTTCGAATAATTTCTGCAAATTTTCGCGCGTTAAGGGGATCTACTAAAATATGGAAAAAAATTTAAAGCTGCTATAATTTTTGTTGTCACAAAGTTGTGAACGAATGACTGGTAAAATTATATGTTGTGTTTGCGATTGAAAAACAAAAATGTTTCACTTCCTGACGGAACACAGTAACTCCTGTAATTGTCTTGTAAGTGCAGTTTGATTTTTTCTTCTTCTTTTCTCCAAAATTCTCACCCACGCTTGAGAATAAACTGAACGACAGATCAATGGTCTTGTGAAGTCTCACGACTCACATACCGCTGCGCGCCCTGAAAACCGAGTAAATTTGAAGAATTATTATAAAGCTTATATGGTGAAAAAAAAATTAAATTGTTGATTTCACATTTTTTGTTAACTTTTCAATTATAAGAAAAAAATTTTTTTTAATTTGTTTTCAAATATTCACATTATTTTTTAAGGGAATAAATGGACTTCTGATGAGAACCATGGCGCCTTCTTGTCGACGTCATAACTTCACCAAAAATTATCCAATCTGCAAAAATAAAAAAGAATCTAGTAAAATAATGTAGCTGTAATAGTCTGACGGAGGGAATTTTTTTTTTTTTTTTTTTTTTCAAAACTAAAGAAATTACAGTATTTTAAACTTTAGTATGCAATTTTAGGTAGTTGTCTGGTAACTTAAGGCCTTACATACGTCCAGCGGTACCGAAAACGTACCAAAAGAAAAACTGTTTTTAGGAGGGATAGAAATAGAAATTGATTAAAAAAATTCTTACACATTGTTTATTACTGTGTTAAGTTTGTAAAAAAATTTATTTCAATTTTTTTTTTCAAAAATTACAACATGAAAAATCACATTTTTTGAAGCACTGTAAAAAAAAAGTTGCTCCACGGTCGGCAGTATTTCTTCCTCAAATGTTGACGGATCTGCAAAATGTAAAGAAATTCTTGTAAAATAAGGTAGTAGTTATAGTCTGTTGAGCCGGATTTTTGAAATTCGAAAAATTAAACAATTTACGGTAATTTAAAAAAAAATGTTAAGTTTGTGTCAAAAAAGTCACACTTTAGTTGTTTTTATAAAATTTTCTAATTATAATTTTAAAAATCCGGCTCGACAGACTATAGAAAAAACAATTCCGAATATTTAAAAAAAAAATCATCAAAAAATATTAAAAACCGTACGAGTTATCGTGCCGACCGTGTCAGAAAAAGTAGTTTTGAGAAAAACGCGTTTAACGTTTCAAGCGCGTTTCGCTCGAAGTCGCGCGCGGCTGGAGCAAGAACTTTATGAATTTTTTAAATTTATTTAGTTAACTTACGTCTAATCTCCCATTCCAGCTTCATATTGTACGCCTTCCTTGTCAGTAAAAAATTGTTGTTGTTTATTTTTTCCTAATCGACGAATTGTTCTGCCCTCTTTTGTTGCTTTGGTAGCGTTGATTCGAGCGTGTTTCCTTTCGTCGGGCAGTCACATTATCTACAATAACTTTTGAGCTATGGGGAATTTTTACAATCAGCTTACACAGAAATACGCCTGAGACTATAAGGAATAATAATCTGTAAACAAAAAAATCGATTTTTTGAAAATTCTCGACGTATGTAAGGCCTTAAGCCGATTTTCATGTCTTTTTTGGAGGGCGTTTTTTTTGTAGGAAAATAAAAATGAATCGTTTTGGATATTTAGGATGTTTTTATTTACATATTGAAGATACCAAAAAAAAATTTTTGAAAAAATTTAATAGTTTATTATTATTATTATTATTGATCGAAGTTGGCACCTCGAAAAAAAGCGCGTGGGTGGCCCCGGTGATTTTGGCTCTTGATGTTATCTGAAATCAAAAATTCTTGATAGTTCTTAATCTATAGAAGTTAAATTTCATGGATAAATAACAAAATGGCGGACTTTGGAAAAAAAAGTCCTTTTATTTTAGCAAAGAACGGGTTGTAAAATAAAAAGTTAGGGGTGAAAACATTTCTCGGTAGTTCCGACGAGAACTATAAGTGTGTAGAGTAGCCTGTTAAAATTTGAAAGCAATCGGTTCGGTAGAAAAAAAGTTAGAACCCGGGCTGCCAACTTCGAGGTGCCAATTTCGATCAATAATAATAATAATAATAAACTATTAAATATTTAAAAAAAAAAAATTTTTTGTATCTTTAATATGTAAATAAAAACATCCTAAATATCCAAAACGATTCATTTTTATTTTCCTACAAAAAAACGCCCTCCAAAAAAGACATGAAAATCGGCTTAAGTTACCAGACACTACCTTAAAAAAAAAAATTGCTGTTTAATAATTAATAAAAAATTGTCCGACCAAAAAATAAAAAAAACCTCTCGTCAGACTATAGAGAAAATAATTATCAAGATTTAGAAAAAAAAAAAAAACAGTTAAAAAATATAAAAAATTGACTGAAAAAAATTGAAATGTGTCCGTTCACATTTATTGTTATAACTTTGTAACGGAGTGGAATATTCTTAAAAGTTTTTTTTTAAATATTCTTAAAAGTATTAAGAATAAAAATCTGTAAAAAAAATTGATTATCTGAAAATTTCCGGAGTATGTGAGCCCTTAAACTCTTTGTTACAACGAGTCTTTTTTTTCTACGAAAGTCTTTTGATTCTTCAGAGATTTTTCCGCAAGAAATACCCACTCGTCTTTCACGAAATTTTTTACCCATTCCATACCGTCGAAAAATCTTCACGAAGGACAAAATGTTTTATTTACTTATGTTCAATACCAGGAATAATTTGATTAAAAACGAATGACCTCAGAGATTCCTCCGGAAAAAACAACACTACACTTTATTTCTATGTTTTGTATTTCGGTGGTTAATTGAGCGGCGAACGCGACGTACAATGGAGATACTAATCGTTACGAGATCGTTCGTCCAGAGCGAGCAGTTTACCGGGAACGACAATTTTTCGTATAAAATAATATCTGCGAATCGTTGAATAACGCCTTTCAATATCAGAATCGAAGAATACTCTGCAGATTAACGAATTTACCTTTCACTCGTATTTTGTTATCGATCGTTTCTTCGGTTTTTTTTGTGCTCCCCCCAATGTTCGCCAAATATTTTCATCACTTTTTTTTTAAACTGTCCCATTTGTCCCATCAAGGTTGTCCGCGTGACGTAATTCCCATACGAGACAAAATCGTTGCGGATAGGAAAAATGACGCTACGATACACAAAAGACCCAGGCTATAATTTTTGTCTCTCGTTCCAGAACCTTAATTCTGTTTTGTTTGCATTTTTTTATTTTTTTTTTTGCTTGCACTCGTATACATTTTATATCAGTGTAATAACGAGCTGACAGCTCGTGCTCTTCGTTACGTCCGGTTGATGAGAAATCGCTCGGAATTATCCGAAGATTCGTGGCAATGACCACGGTAGCAGGTATAAAATCATGTGCACATTTAACAATTTTTTTTTCTATGAAAAAGTGATTTATTCATAAAACTAATTATACATCCATTTAGTACAAATGTCAAGCTAATGAAAAATATTTTTATTTTCATTTTTTTATTATACAAAATGACTGATTACTGCCATTTGCTTTTGGTATCGTTTTTGCCACGGCGCGACATTTGCCATCCACAATTTTTGACCTAGAACAAAACAAAAAAATTCTCGTTAATCTACATCAGAATACCTAGAGAAGTAACGACGGAATTTGAAGAATATCGTTCTATTCGAATATCGTAGGCGTTTGAACTTGAAAGATTGAATTTCTAGTGAACAAATTTGTATAAAACTGCTCATAAAATGGAAAGTTTTGAATTAATCAAAAATTCCATACGTACTTCTCTAGGTATTCTGATGTAGATTAACGAGAATTTTTTTTTTTTTTTGCTCTAGGTCCAAAATTGTGGATGCCAAATGTCGCTGAGTGCCTCAAAAAAAAACCAAAAGCAAATAGCAGTAGTCGGCCATTTTGTATGACATAAAAAATATTTTTTATTAGCTTGATATTTGAACTAAATTGATGTGTAATTAGTTTTATAAATAAATCACTTTTTCGTACGAAAAAAAATTCTTGAATGTGCACATGATTTTATAGCCGCTACCGTGGTCATACCCCCTAGTAGTCTGGTAACTTAAACCGATTTTCATGTCTTTTTTGGAGGGCGTTTTTTTGTAGGAAAATAAAACTGAATCGTTTTGAATATTTAGGATATTTTTATTTGCATATTAAAGTAACAAAAAAAAATTTTTTTGCAAAAATTTAATAGTTTATTATTATTATTATTATTGATCGAAGTTGGCACCTCGAAACAAAAGCGCGTGGGTGGCCCCGGTGATTTTGGCTCTTGATGTTATCTGAAATAAAAAATTCTTGATAATTCTTGATCTATAGACATGTCATTCTGGTCGGAACTGCTGAAGATAAATTTCATGGATAAATAACAAAATGGCGGACTTTGGAAAAAAACGTCCTTTTCCATTTTGTTATTTATCCATGAAATTTAACTTCAGTACCGACTGAATTTGAAAAATATCGTTTTATTCGAATATTGCAGGCATTTGAACTTAAAAGATTGAATATCTAGTGAAAAATTTTGTATAAAATTGCTCATAAAATGGAAAGTTTTTAATTTATCAAAAATTCCATACGTACTTCTCTAGGTATTCTGATGTAGATTAACGAGAATTTTTTTTTTTTGCTCTAGGTCCAAAATTGTGGATGCCAAATGGCGCTGAGTGCCTCAAAAAAAAAGATACCAAAAGCAAATGACAGTAGTCGGTCATTTAGTATGACATAAAAAATATTTTTTATTAGCTTGATATTTGTACTAACATGATGTGTAATTAGTTTTATAAATCAATCACTTTTTCGTACGAAAAAAAATTCTTGAATGTGCACATGATTTTATAGCCGCTACCGTGGCCATACCCCCTAGTAGTCTGGTAACTTAAGCCAATTTTCATGTCTTTTTTGGAGGGCGTTTTTTTGTAGGAAAATAAAAATGAATCGTTTTGGATATTTAGGATGTTTTTATTTACATATTAAAGATACAAAAAAAAATTGTTTTGAACAAATTTAATAGTTTATTGTTATTATTATTATTGATCGAAGTTGGCACCTCGAAAAAAAGCGCATCGCTGGCCCCGGTGATTTTTGCTCTTGATGTTATCTGATATCAAAAATTCTTGATAATTCTTGGTCTATAGACATGTCATTCTGGTCGGAACTACTGAAGTTAAATTTCATGGATAAATAACAAAATGGCGGACTTTGGAAAAAAAAACTTTTTTTTCCAAAGACCCGCGCGCTTATTTTTCGAGGTGCCAACTTCGATCAATAACAATAATAATAAACCAATAAATTTTTTCAAAAAAATTTTTTTTTGTATCTTTAATATGTAAATAAAAACATCCTAAATATCCAAAACGATTCATTTTTATTTTCCTACAAAAAAAACGCCCTCCAAAAAAGACATGAAAATCGGCTTAAGTTACCAGACTACTACCTTAATATTTCAGACGAGGCTTTTCGGGTAAACTTCTCTCTTACATGCGTTTGCAATTTTTGAACATAGTTCGAGCCTGCCAGACGCGAATTGCCATTTTTTTTCTCGCTAATCGCATTAAATCGTCATCAGATAAGATTATTCAATTTGACGTGTAAATTGTCGTCTCGAAATGCAGGAACTTTATATATTTTCGCGAAAACAATAAAGGCATACGAGAGTGATTAAATTATTATGACAGTCTTCATCCTGCTACACAGACGTCGAGACTATATCAATTAGGACATAAACCATTGTTTGAATAGAAATCCTTTTTTTTTTTGCGGTGTACATTTCGTTCAAATATTTATCTCTTCCGGTATAACATTAATCGGATAATATCGCGGACCGTGCGTTAAATATTTGACGTTAATTGAGGGGGCGGGACGGTCGAGCGAAACAGCTACCGATAATAATGTTAGCGGAGGATTGTAAAAAAAAAAGAAAAAAAAAGAGATAATCCGTGTATTGATTTTGGAGAAAAAAAATTGATAAAGAGGCTCCCCCCCCCCCCCCCGTGATTGTATGAAATTTTGAATGTTTGAATTACGATATTTTGGAAAATTATTGACCTGGGCTCGTCGATAAATTTTCCCTAATGATAGCAAAGAATTACACACTTGTGTAACTCTTGTAACCTTTGCTAACTCAGAATTGTTCAGATTTAATTCAGTAAAAAATAAACAAATAAATTAAAAAACGTGCAAATTCTAAACATTGTTTTCTCATTATTTTATCTCCTTCGCAGAGCTTCCTCAATGATCAAGCAACAATTGAAGAAATAACTTGATCATGGAGCGAGGATTTGTTAGCGAAGTAAAACTAATGAGGAAGCAATTTGTGCAAGTTTCTAATTTGTACATTTTTTTTTTTTAATTCGCATTATTAATCTTAGACCGTTTCGTGATTCGCGTATGGATTTCTCGTCGTATAAATACTCATTTCAAACAGTTGTGGTAACATTTATATTTGCCTAGTTTAATTGTCATTAAAAAATATTGTGAAAAATTTCCGATTTTCTTGAATTATCGTCTCGAGTGCGGCAAAACCACGCGGTTGACGAATGAATATACAGGCTGTCCCAAAACTAGCAGGTCATAGTGACACGGGAGTTGGATTGGCTCCGGACCTATCAGACTGAACAAAAATGATCTCGGTAAAAGTCTAATGGTTTTCGAGGAAAATCGTCTTTTTTTAATTTTTTTTCAGGAAAATTGCCAACTAGTACTTTTTTATTCCGCTACCATTGCTATGAATTACGTTGGATTCGAAGAAAAGGCACTAAAAAGGACAGAGTAGGTACCTAAGACGGCAAGCAAATTGGTTCTAAGAGAGAAAAAAAATTCTACCTTTGTGGAAGTGTAAGTAAACAAGAAAAATAATATTTAATTTATTTAATTTTACAACATGTCCTCAAATTGTCTACCTTCAATCCTGATACACAATCGGCACATATTTTAGGAAGAAAATGTGAATAAACCCAAAGTAATTGATGGACAATGATAGCGGAATAACAAGTACTAGGGTGGCGATTTTCGGGAAAAATTAAAGTAGACCATTTTTCTCGATAATCATTAGACTTTTACTAAGATCATATTTGTTTATTCTGATAGGTCCTGAACCAATCTAACAACCCTTGTCACTCTGACGTGCTATTTTTGGGAAAGCCTGTATATATATATGTATGATTAGATCACACGGGTACAACGAACCATTTACTAGTTACCACTGGATTTAACTGGACAAACACCTGGTTGTATATGCGACACAACTTTCACCCGCGCGAGAAACAAGATTCCCATACAGACCCTTCTTTACCTCAAGGTTGGTTTTTATTTTTATTTATTTTTTTCTATTTTGCATACACACTCGTTGCAATCGAATTACGTTGTTGCATACGAAAATCACGATTACTTCTCTCAAACGCACATAATTCACACATAATGTTGTAATAACGATTAATCGTTAATTACCATTAATTACCATGCTTCAATTTTTTTTTTTGTTCATTAATTTTGTAGTTCAATGGTTTTACGTTTTCATGAATTAATTATTTATTTTATTATTGAGAATAGAAAATAGAGAGTGCACGACATTTCCCACTTGTGTTTGTCCTTCACGTTAATCCCAGAAATCGCTGATCATTAAGCTCGAGAATTTTTTACATCGACGTATGTTCATCTAAAAAATAATGCTTTAATAACGATTAATCGTTAATTAACATTAATTACGATTCTTCAATCTTTTTTTGTTCATTAATTTTGTAGTTCAATTATTTTACGTTTTCATGAATTAATAATTTATTTTATTATTGGGAATAGAAAATAGAGGATGCACGACATTTGTCACTTGTGTTTGTCCTTCACGTCTCCATAAATCTCTGGTTATTGGGAAATACGGTTAGGAGAGCGTTTTCTCAATGATTTTCATGAATTTTTTTATAGTATAAAAAATGAATATAATTTATTGAAACTTTGAGAATATTTTATACACATATTTAAGTACATACTATAAATTTTTTAAAGAATTTCCTTGAAAAACACTGAAGATATTAGCGAACCCATATTGCAGGTCACAATCAGACTCAGCATTTTGCGTACATTCTGGAAGCCGCAATTTTCATCTGAAATCAAACGAGGTTGAAATTTACTTGAATTATATGTCTCTCTTCTATATGAACCTAAATGCTATCAAAAAAATAGAAAATTGAATTTTTTACAGGGGTCAAAACAAAAAAGCATAATTTTTTGCCATTTTTTACAACTTTATTTGCATAAAAAAAATTATTTTAAATAATGATAATATTCCGATTTTAGGTTCATATAGAGCGCAATACTATGAAGAAAGTAACTGCCAGCTTCCAAAACGATTGGTTGAAAACTTTTCAAACAAACGTATACGCAAGTTCAAAAAAAGTCGTTTTCAGAAAAACGCGTTTGAAAAAATAGCGCGGTCGGGGCCTGAAGGAGAGCTACTCACTTTAATGGCTTATAACAATAGAACGAGTCGGAATTTTCATTTGAGATTTTAGGAACATATTTTTCAATAGTCTTACTAACAATTTATGAAATAAAAAAAAAATTGATTTTTTGAACCGTCTAACCCTATTTCCCCCCCTTAATCCCATAAAACGCTGATTATTAAGCTCGAGAATTTTTTACATCGACGTATGTCCATGTAAAAAATAATGCTTTAATAACGATTAATCGTTAATTGCCATTAATTACGATTCTTCAATCTTTTTTTGTTCATTAATTTTGTAGTTCAATGGTTCTACGTTTTCATGAATTAATAATTTATCTTATTATTGAGAATAGAAAATAGAGAATACACGACATTTCTCACTTGTGTTTGTCCTTCACGTTAATCCCATAAATTGCCGATTATTAAGCTCGAGAATTTTTTACATCGACGTATGTCCATGTAAAAAAAAATGCTTTAATAACGATTAATCGTCAATTACCATTAATTACGATTCTTCAATCTTTTTTTGTTCATTAATTTTGTAGTTCAATGGTTCTACGTTTTCATGAATTAATAATTTATCTTATTAATGAGAATAGAGAATAGAGAATGCACGACATTTCTCACTTGTGTTTGTCCCTCACGTTAATCCCATAAATCGCTGTCATTAAAGCCCAAGACTTTTTTTACATCGCCATATGTATCTTTATCTTATCTCGCGGAATATACTTCACGTGTACATGGTGGTAAAATGACAAAGTTGGCGAGCAAAGATTCTTTGTTCGTTTTTTTTTTACTTTTCTTGCACATTCAATTTGTCGCTACTTTTGAGGCACGTCTTAATTCACATGTAAATTGGAGATTTTGTATTTTTGTAAATATTGCCAGCCTCCTTTTGCCACCTCATGCACAATCGTGCTCGAACATTCGGTTTTTTTTTTTTCTTGTTTGTTTCCCAAAAATCGAAATAGTCGCGAGAGATCCCGAGGCAAAACGACGTAAAGTAATGATTCTTCATATATCGAATAACATGAATATTCAAAAGTTCCATAGAAATGTATTATATACAATTTTTTCTCTTTTTCGTGGACATTCTATTGACTCGAAAGATCCAGGTATACGCGTATGTTAAAATAAATTAGATGTATGACCTCGATATGTGTCGAAATTAAAAGACATTTTTTAAAGATGAGCAAAGAAAAGTTTGTGAAAAAATATGAAAACACTGAGTTGAGAGAAGGGTCCACGATTAAAAGTTGAAAAAGAACGTTTTATTATTATTTATTTTTTTTATATAATAAAATTTTCATATCTTGTGCGAAAAACATATTCAAAATGGTTTATCAAAAATTGTAAGAGTATTATTATTTTGTTTAAATATTCGTTCTATTTAGAAATCAAATCATGTACAATTCTTTACTTCAGCTCGAAAAGTAGAAAATCACCTACGTAACATCATGCATCGTTAGGGAAGACAAAAATGGTTGCAACTTGAATTTTGCATAAAGTTTGCTGCTTGAGGAAGGCAAAATCGTAAAAGCCTCTTAGCCGTAGATGACCATTTGTGAACGATTAATTAAAAATGATAATAAAATTTTTTTTTAACGGGCCAAATAGGGTTAGAACAGCGTTTTCTCAATGATTTTCATGAATTTTTTTATAGAATAAAAAATCAATATAATTTATTGTAACTACGAGAATATTTTATACATATATTTAAGTAGATACTATAAAATTTTTGAAGAATTTTCTTGAAAAACTCCGGGGATATTAGCGACCCCATATTGCAGGTCACAATCAGACTCAGCATTTTGCGTACATTCTGGAAGCCGCAATTTTCATCTGAAATCAAACGAGGTTGGAATTTACTTTTATTATATGTCTCTCTTCTGTATGAACCTAAATGCTATCAAAAAAATAGAAAATTGAATTTTTTACAGGGGTCAAAACAAAAAAGCATGATTTTTTGCCATTTTTTACAACTTTATTTGCAGAAAAAAAAATATTTTAAATAATGATAATATTTTAGGTTCATATAGAGCGCAATACTATGAAGAGAGTAACTGCCAATTTTCAAAACGATTGATTGAAAACTTTTCAAAATAGCGTGTACGCAAGTTCAAAAAAAGTCGTTTTCAGAAAAACGCGTTTGAAAAAATAGTACCAAGAAAAACAAGCAATATGGGGTCGCTAATATTTTATAGTATATACTTAAATATATGTATAAAAATTTTATAGTATATACTTAAATATATGTATAAAATATTCTCAAAGTTTCAATAAATTATATTCATTTTTTATACTATAAAAAAATTAATGAAAATCATTGAGAAAACGCTGTCCTACCCATTTTTTACAACTTTATTTGCAAAAAAAAAAAAAAAGTCGTTTTCAGAAAAACGCGTTTGAAAAAATAGTACCAAGAAAAACAAACAATATGGGGTCGCTAATATTTTATAGTATATACTTAAATATATGTATAAAAATTTTATAGTATATACTTAAATATATGTATAAAATATTCTCAAAGTTTCAATAAATTATATTCATTTTTTATACTATAAAAAAATTCATGAAAATCATTGAGAAAACGCTGTCCTAACCATTTTTTACAACTTTATTTGCAAAAAAAAATTATTTTCAAAAATGATAATATTCCGATTTTAGGTTCATATAGAGCGCAATACTATGAAGAAAGTAACTGCCAATTTTCAAAACGATTGGTTGAAAACTTTCCGAACTAGCGTGTACGCAAGTTTAAAAAAAGTCGTTTTCAGAAAAACGCGTTTGAAAAAATAGTACCAAGAAAAACAAGCAATATGGAGTCGCTAATATTTTATAGTATATACTTAAATACATGTATAAAAATGTTATCGTATATACTTAAATACATGTATAAACATTTTATCGTATATACTTAAATACATGTATGAAAATTTTATCGTATATACTTAAATATATGCATAAAATATTCTCAAAGTTTCAATAAATTATATTCATTTTTTATACTATAAAAAAATTCATGAAAATCATTGAGAAAACGCTGTCCTAACCATTTTTTACAACTTTATTTGCAAAAAAAAATGATTTTTAAAAATGATAATATTCCAAATTTAAGGTTCATATAGAGCGCAATACTATGAAGAAAGTAACTGACAATTTTCAAAACGATTGGTTGAAAACTTTTCAAACTAGCGTGTACGCAAGTTAAAAAAAAGTCGTCAGAAAAACGCGTGTGAAAAAATAGTGACCGCTCCATTAAAGTGAGAGCTACTCACTTTAATGGCTTATAACAATAGAACGAGTCGGAATTTTCATTTAAAATTTTGGGAACATATTTTTCAATAGTTTTACTAACAATTTATGAAATAAAAAAAAATCGATTTTTTGAACCGTCTAACCCTATTTCTTCCCTTGAGTACCTATTTCTCGCGAAGTTTGATGCTTGCGAAATATCGCCGTTAGATGGCGCTATTCTCAGCAGAGAGCGCCGGTCCTACTTTTACCAACATTGGTTTTAGTTCGCGACGGAATATAGTGGTTGTAGGTGTCGCTGTGTCGCTTTTTTGATCTCTCGAACAATACAGCTACGGGCGACATGTAATGCTTCTCTCTGTGCGGTTCCCATTATGGTAATTTTCTGAAATCCTGTTTTATAACTCGAGCGAACTGCGCGCGCAAACTTCATCCCACTTCATCTCGCAAGTGTTACAAATACACCTTCCGTCTCTCTCTCTCTCTTTCTCGCGCGCGCGTGCGAAACAGACGTTGCCGCACGAGAATTTGGCTCAAGAAAGAAAGAAAAAGGAAAACAATCGTTGCGCTTTGCGCTCCCTCTGCAGTCCCGCAGGCAAAGTTATATCGATATGGCACCCACATCACTGTCTTGACCCGGGGACGCCCCATATTCCATAATAAGGATTCTTCTCTCGTAACTAAACACGCCTTCTTTAATAGAGTCTCCCCCGGCTGCATCTTCCCGCTGGTTCTAGTTCTATCGTCGATCTCCTCGAATTATATATTTCGTCGCGCGAGTAAGTCGCCGAAAGCCGAACGACGAGGTTGTTCGGTCGATGGTGCTTTTCCCGAGACTCGCGTTCCTTCTTTCACTCGGCGCGTTGACGTCGTCTGCTAGACGAGTTTAAGACAAACAAAAAAAAAACAAAGAAGAAAAGCAACCGTTCGATTATTTTTGCATCGCGTGTGTGACGTCGGGTTTTCTTTAAATACGTTCAGTTATTCAAATGTATGCACTACGTACATAAAAATAATAACAATAATAATAATAACAGTAATAATAACGGTACTGTAGATATAAAAAGATATACAGAGGCGTTAAAGTTTCTCGGCGCTTCGAATGCTGGAAGCAAATTAGTGACGTTTTTCGTTTCCGTGACTTTATAAAGCGCGTTTTTTTTTTTACCTTCTAATAGATTTTTTTTCCCCTCCCCGCGGGTAATATGTCGCACGCTAGATTACGAAGCGCCGCGATGGTAGGTGGAATTTCGCGTGCCTGGGAGCACGGCGGCCGGCCTTACGCCGCCGGCACAGCGGGGGTAAGCAATGTAGCTTGTTCGCGAGTACGCGATAACTCTGGAACGAACGCTAAGCCGTGTTTAGTTGAGACGACCACCGACGTCCATCGCATTAACAATCGCGCAATGTCGTCCTCGTCGATGTCTGACAGAACGCTGACAGAAGAAAATGTATACTCGAATTTACGACGTATGGAATATGCCGTCAGGGGTCCATTATTATTGCGTGCCCTAGAGATCGAAAAGGAACTGCAGAAGGTGAGTTTTGCAACGAGGCAAAAAAAGAAAAAACAATGGAAAGAGGGCGTTGTTTCTTCTTTGTGTTTGGGTTTTTTTGTTTTCTTTTACGATTGCAAAAATATTATGTGAAACGTGAACTTGAGAAACGAATGTTGAGAATTTTTCGGTCCAACAGCACGATGTTTTGACGTGAACGATATGGGAATACGATTAGAATTGTTAATTGAATAAATGGAGTAAATGACTGTGCGGAGATGAATTATAGGATCGCTTTCTCTGTCGCGTTTTTTTCATGACGCGCGTTACTTTTGTCTCGCTTCTTTCGGGGCTTTAGGATCGTTGGAATGTCATCTGTTGATTGTAAATTAGATCGAATGCGGAGTCTCGTGCCAAAGACTCATCAGGTGGCACGGACTGTGGATAATTGGATGCGTCATTCTGCACTGCCGTATTCAACTATATGTGCATATTTTTTTTATTTTTTTTTTCTACTCCTGAAGGCAAACTTCGATATCGGTCGTATTGTGATGAAAATTTTCAGACTTACATATTACGATATTGATAACACTGCGACAATGCGAAATGGATCGACCTTAATCTCAAAATGTCAAAAATGAATATTACGAACTATGGACTGTTTCACCAGCCTTGTGTAGAAAATATACATGACCCGCAATATCTATTACTACATTAGATATCTCTAGATGATAAAAACTATTTTTCTTAATCGTTTTAGCGTTTCTAGTCTTATCAGCTTGCCGATAAGAGACAGTCTCCGAGTTCATATTGAGAATTTGTTTCAAGGCGATAAATAGATACTTTTTGCAACTAAACGCTCGGCCTTCGAGCATTGAATTACCTACAAAGCGTTGAATTACACTTCCTATAGATCGTGTTTATATTTCATGCAACAAGGACAATTGATTATTTCCTGTAAGACTCCCTCGAATGACTCAGTATTCTATTCCATCGATAATATTTTCGCATCGAGCGCCGTCAGTCTGCATTATTTATTTTTAAGTTTTTTCAATAAAAACGCATTATTTGGGTACTGAACTTTAAAAAAAATGGAAACATTAAATATGAGCTTGAAACAAACGCTAAATGAACGAAAAAATGAAAAGAACGAAAATAACAAATATTCGATAATATTAGAAATAACGTTGAACGAGAGTAGTCTGGTCCAAAAATTCTTCAGCCATGACCAGCGTCATAGAGCCTCGTTACGCAATACAATATATGTTTTGCCTGGGAACAAGTCTGGCAGACTTTGCGACTGGAAATTTAATCTTGTTAACGCTACGCGCATTAATTATCGTAGTGTCCTAGGCGACTAGAAAATTAAATTGAGACTTGTCTATCGCCAGGGAGTTCAAAAGCCATTCAAAGAGGTGATTAAGGCAAACATCGGAGATGCGCACGCTATGGGTCAGAGACCGATCACGTTTCTCCGTCAAGTGCTGGCCTTGAGCGTCTCTCCCGAACTTCTGGACGATCCTCGCTATCCGGAGGACGCCAAGAAACAAGCTCGCGAGGTTTTGGGTGGTTGCAAAGGCTGCAGCGTTGGTTCTTATTCCGAGTCAACTGGAATTGAAATTATTCGCAAATATGTGGCAAATTATATCGAGGTGCGCGACGGTATACCCAGTGATTATAAAAATATCATTCTCTCTAACGGAGCATCCGATGGAATCAAGGTATTAATTCATCATAATAAATTAACGTAGCTAATTACTAAGTCAGAAAAATCTTATATTAACGAATCACCAATTATCTCAACTAAATTAGTGGTATTTTTATTTCTTGCGCCTTCGCAACAAATGCTCCGTAATCAATGGAAATATTATGATTTCAGTCATTTCTGAAGCTCTTCAATGAGAATCTTAACGGCAAACCTTCCGGCGTTATGATACCAATACCTCAGTATCCCCTTTACTCCGCCGCTCTCGCTGAATTTGGTCTCGAGCAAATAGGCTATTATCTCAATGAGGAAAATAAATGGGCCTTGGACATCAGCGAATTGGAACGTTCGTACAAAGAGGCATTAAAAACGAGCAATCCTCGTGTGCTCGTTGTCATTAATCCTGGCAATCCAACGGGTCAGGTATTGACGAGAAAAAATATCGAGGATATAATTAAATTTGCTCAAAAAAATCGTCTCTATCTGCTCGCCGATGAGGTCTATCAGGACAATGTTTATGACAAGGATAGCGCTTTTCACGCTTTCAAAAAAGTCATGACCGAAATGGGCGCGCCGTACGTTAACATGGAACTCGCATCTTTCATGTCCATATCAAAAGGTCATTTGCGTTAAAAAAAAAAACATTTAGCGTTTCATTTATCAATGACTTATGTAATTACGATGTTTTTTAATCCTCGATCGTTAATAGGATACATGGGCGAGTGTGGACTTCGCGGTGGTTATGCCGAATACGTGAACATGGATCCAAAAGTAATGGCAATATTGTCAAAATCAATATCGGCAATGCTGTGCCCGACTGTACTGGGACAAGTGGCAATGAGCGTTGTCGTTAATCCACCGAAACCCGGTGCGCCGTCTTACGAATTATTTAAAAAAGAGAGAACCCAAGTATTAGAGTCTTTGGCTGAGAGATCTCGTCTCGTCGTCGATACGCTCAACAGTATACCGGGTTTTAAGGTAAATCTGAAAAAAATCTGAAAAAAATCTCAAAAAATCTGAAAAAAAAATTAAAGCTCTAAATAAAAATTCCCCAACAAACGTTTTAATCGACTTTTGAACAATTTTTTTTTCTTTTTCCAGTGCAATCCATCGATGGGCGCGATGTACGTATTTCCACAATTTGAACTACCCGAAAAAGCTATAAAAGCCGCGAAAGCCGAGGGCAAGGAACCCGATGTTTTTTACGCTTTCAAACTTCTCGAATCAACGGGTATTTGCGTTATTGCCGGTTCGGGTTTCGGTCAAAAACCCGGTACCTATCACTTTCGCACGACGATTCTGCCGCAAAAGGACAAGATAGTGACGATGCTCGGCAGCCTGAAGAAATTTCACGAAAAGTTCCTGAAAGAGTACAGTTAAGGGACTAAGGGCGCGGGGACGTTGGAGGGAGGGGTTTGTTAAGGATTGAAAAGTACGAGTGAGATAGCAATTTGTTTCAAATTGTTTCTTTGCATTATTATTCTTTCGAAACTAGGCTGAGATTGTTAAGAGGAATAATTCTATTTAGGCAACGTAGAAAATTTGTTCATTACCAAAGTGTCAAAGTATTTTTGGAAAAAAAAAAAAACGGGGAGATAAAATTGTTTTCAAACTTTTGTTACTGTTCGTACGATTGTTTTAAGGCATATCATAAATGATAATTGCACTGATTAAGAAATTGGTAATGTGAAATAATTATTTTTTGATTCTTTTCTTTTCTTTCGTAAAAAGAGCGTTGATCGCTTATTCGATGTTTATACGATTTATTTTGTTCATTTTTCGCGCTTTATTTGTAAATAGCACGAAAATTATTTAAAAACATCACGCGCTCACCGGCGGTGAGCGCCTATGTTGTACCTCATTTTACAATAAATACGATCAATACGATGGGCTGTGAAGCACAAATTTATGCTTTTATTCATAATTATTACGTTTATAATAAATTTTACATCAATCCATTAAGTTGAGGTAAGTTATTTAACTACTGTACACAAAAGTTACTGATACAGCGCGTGTATGAACAATTTACAATATCTCCTACTCGTCGCCACTGCCTCAACGAAGTTTTAGTCGCACAATCAACTTAGTCCGTTAGCTAATTCCCCTCGGAAAAAAAAAACTAAACCACCGCATTGATAATTTTGTCCACATCAATAAAACACTCAAAATCCATTCCCATTGCACCCTTCCGTCTACATCCCTCTAGAATCCTACTACTCGCTCTTCGTCATGATCCTCCGAATCCTCGTTCGAAACACTTCGACGACAAAAAGTCTCAAAACGCAATTCTACATTACCGACGGGAAAAAACCGGTGAGCTAAAAAAAAATTCTGTACGCAAAGCCATTCAATCTAACAAATGTACAATTTTTTCTCTTGTTTCACGCTTCATCGGACAGTCTCTCGATCTCGTCAACGAAGAACCTCATGTCGGCCTCGTTCAACGACGAGTTTTGCAAGACAAGCCTGAAGAAATTCGGACGACCGTGCAACGGTTGATAAGTGACGAGCATAGTACCGTTTCGTACCATTCGTTCCTTCACCAACGGAGCAATTTTATGAAGCATCTCGTCGAGTTCGTCGCCCTTTAAATGACGTTTCGCCTTTGGAACGTACCAGAAACAAACGTTCGTGCATTCGGGCTCTTGTAACAATTGCCAACCTTCGCGCTGACGCACGAGACTGGTAAAATATTCGGAAAGCTGAAAGACTCGATCGACGTGCATCGCCAAACCGGCGGTACCTTTCGCCTTCCACATAAACCAAAATTTCAACACATCCGCGCGTCTACCGCACTGCACGTGCTTGTCACCGAAGTCGTAAGACGTGTCGTAAAATTTGTCCGGTTGAAAGAGATACGTCGCTCGCGAGCTATGCGCCGATTCCAATAATTTTTCATGGCGCACAAGTAGCGCGGAGCATTGTTGCGGCGCGGCTAATAATTTGTGCGGATTCCACGTTACCGAATCAGCGAGCTCGATGCCACGTAGAAGTTTTCGATATTTCGTTGATACGAGAGCACCGCCGCCCCACGCCGCGTCAACGTGAAACCACATTGAATATTTTTCGCATATTTCACCTATTTCCGGAAGTGGATCGAACGCTCCGAGTACCGTTGTTCCCGCTGTCGCCGATATCATCAACGGCACGGCATTAGCCTCGATAACTTTAACGATCTTTTCCTCCAAATCGTTCAACGACATTTTACCCCGCGAATCAACGTTCACGGAAGAAACGTTGCTCGTACCGACGCCGAGAAAGGCCGCGAGCTTTTTCACCGAATAATGCGCATCCTCGGACGTAAATACAACGAGCCTCGGACATGACGATAAACCAGTTTTCTTCAATTCCGGAAATTTATAATGTCGCGCGAGATTAATCGCGTAACCATTTGCCATTGAACCACCGGGACAAAATATACCATCGCCATTACCGTCCCGCCAGCCAATTATTTTTCTCATTTCACGTAGTACTTCCTCCTCCATTAATGTAAAAACCGGCGATACTTCGTAAGTGTAGACCGACGGATTTAACGCGTCCGTTAACCATTGGCCCATCAAACCGTACGGATCGACGCTCGAAAATAATTGATTTACGAAATGTGGATGTCCCGTTTTAACGCTGTATCTGACGACGCTACGAGCTAAGTCCAAAAGTACCTCGTGACAAACGCCCGTTTCCGGAAGTTCGAGATTTATCGTCGAGCGCATTTTCGACGGTTCTATCCATTCGACCACTTTACTCTTGCGCGAAGTACCCTGCAAAAAAGGAATGACGAAAGATTCGATGAAACATCGTCGTGGGTTTGACAAAAAAAAAGAATGTACTCAAGCTCCAGCACATGTTATTTTGCTACAAATTGGACTTTTACGACTGCAAGAGGAACGTAAATTGTTGCCCGAGTGGTGAGAGAAAAAAAAGAGGATAAAACGTAAGTAAGTCAAGTAATGTGGTAACTTAGTTTTTTTTTTTTTTCGTTTTCTTTGATGCAACAACGGTTGGAATAATTTAACACACGACTCAGTCGTTGGAATTTTCTGTAATTAATTCTTCGTTTTTTTTTTTTTTCCTCTTGCAGCAACGACTCGACGACGAGCAATTTCAATGAGCAATTGCATCAGATGAGAGACAATATTTTGCACTGACCTTGAAGACCGCCTCTTCGAGGATTATCTCGAAAAAATCGCGCAGCAACTTTTCGTGATTTTCTCGGGATGGTGCGCTCGTGTAACAAGCTGTTTCGGCGCGTGAATTTTCCATCGAAAATTTCGACGGACAACGAACCGGATGAGACTTTCTTTCGTTCACCGACGACGACACTTTTATAACGTCGTACAGATTATCGTGATTTTTCGTTTTTTCTAACGTTTCGGATAATCCGTTGCCCTCGTTCGATGGCATTTTTGTCGCGAAAATTAGGCGTTTTTATTTGTGTTTTTTTTTTTTTTCTTTTCTTTTCTTTTTGCCTTTTCCACTCAATAACTCCAGCAGCGACGAAGTCTCGACTCGCTCTGGCCCTCCACCCGGTCACGCAGCTTACCTTTATACGCTAAAACGTTTCATCAAGGACAAAATCTCTCGTTATACCCCTCCAATCATCATTTTACTCTTGGGTATTCCTCCCTCTCTCGAGCCGGGGGTTTTGTCGTCTATGAGTCGGATTTTCCGGTTGATCGCCGCACAAACGACGATTTTTCTACATCTGTTCTACGTTTAATTATTGGAATCTTAAGAATTTAGAATTTTTTTTTTTTTTCCACTTTCGTTAATTAAGTGTGATTACGTATAACATACTTTTTTTTTTTTTTCTTCAGAAACAAAAGCCCGCGTGAATTAAACATTTCCATGTTGCTTCTTCGTAATTTTTAACTATTTTTTTTTACGTAGCTTCCTCTATGAAAAATATGTCTTCCTCAAAGGAGATATCAAAAAAATTGTCTAAATGAAAAATTGATATATTGCTTCGGCGCAATTTCCGGTTGCCACGTTTGTAAAAAGGCAAGGACTTCCTGATAAAAGAAGAAGAAGAAGAATTATGAACGTGAAAAAATAATGAGAAAGTAACTTTGTAATATAAAGAGATTGAGCTTCTTTTCAATGGACGAAAAACTTTCGGTTATTTAAAAAAAAATTAGAGATTCCATACAAAAATGTCAATGTCTTTGCCAGACTAAATACTGAAAATTACTAAAACCTTGTACAGAAAGTTTCAGACCTGTTGGCTTTAAATTTAAAAAGTTCGAGTTAGATTCTTTTTTTTTTTTTTCTTTCAAAATGCCTCAGGTATTAATGGCTTAAATTATCGAGTAAAAAGTTAACGCAGTTAGAAAGAAAAAAAAAACGATCACATCTACCAAATAATCGATAATAATTGAATTGTCGAAAAAATAAACAAAGAATGCTCCAATTTCCGACAATGCATTTTGAATTAATAATAAAAAAAATAAAAACAAATGTAAGGCCTATAAAGAACGGTATTAATACAAGGATATACGGTGGTTTGATATTCATGCATTTCTGGCTAACTCGCGTCACTCACAATCCGGTACTTTCCCCAACGTCAAGTAAACCCCAAGGGCCTTATTAATGCTCTGGATTATACGAGTTTGACGCTCGGACGATTTCGTCATGGCTGACTAATTGCTCGCCGGTTTTAATCCGGTCAAATATTTCATAAAACTGCGAAGATAAAAAAAAAACGATACAGAAATCTATATGATTATTGAGACGAAGGTTATTAGTTTTGTCAATGACGTTTGAGCAATTTCCCAGAGAATGTGGATTAGTTCGGAAGTTAAGATAGATAGATCCTTTGGGGCACCCGAGACATAAAAACGGTGACATTGTAGAAGAGCCTTCAACCAAACATCTAACTGTACATTGTATCTGAGCTTCGTACTCGTACTTCATTCGTAATTGTTCTTTATGAATTCCTGTATTTTTCCTTACCGACATATATTTAATCGTTCGTTAACGTAGTACGACGAAAAAATCCTTGTGAAATGACTTTGTAACGTTCGCGCGTCATGAATTATGTTAATATGTTTATATATAGGGCATTTCACGTCAAATCGACTGAACTGTGATCCTGAGACTTTGGGGATTTTTTCGCAATTTCGTTACAGCACTGAGAGGTGTGCAATTTTTTTCTACGTTTTGTTGCTAACCGTTAATGACTTAAAAAAATATTATTCTACACTAACCCAAAGATTGACCCAAATTATAAAATGGGAACATTTTTTGAAGACAGTAAAGTCCGCACTTATCTGGGAATAGGACTTACATTTTTTTTTATTTCGCACAGAGGAATTGTGATTTTTTAAAATGAAAAAAAGGCTTGTGAAAAAAAATCGTAATGATTGTCAATAATTGTCGAACAGCTTGGCGTTCGGTTCTATTTTTTCCAAATGTATTTCGAATGGAAGAAAATAGAAGCAAACGCCCACTCACTGTGATATAAACATTTTGTTTTTAGGCAGAGGATATTGCAGAATTGTTTCGAATTTTTTAATCTACGCTATCCTTCTGTTCTGCGTGAATTAATTTTTTTTTCAAGGTAGTAGTCTGATAACTTAAGCCGATTTTCATGTCATTTTTGGAGGGCGATTTTTTGCAGGAAAATAAAAATTAATCGTTTTGGATACTTAGGATGTTTTTATTTACATATTAAAGATACAAAAAAAAAAACATTTTTTGAACATTTTTAATAGTTCATTGGAAAAAAAAAGTTTTTTTCCAAAGTCCGCCATTTTGTTATTTATGCAGGAAATTTAATTTCAGTAGTTCCGACCAGAATGACATGTCTATAGATTAAGAATTATCAAGAATTTTTGATTTCAGATAACATCAAGAGCCAAAATCACCGGGGCCACCCACGCGCTTTTTCTTTCGAAGTGCCAACTTCGATCAATAATAATAATAATAATAATAAACTATTAAATTTTTTCAAAAAAAATTTTTTTTGTATTTTTAATATGTAAATAAAAACATGGTAAATATCCAAAACGATTCATTTTCATTTTCCTACAAAAAAACGCCCTCCAAAAAAGACATGAAAGTCGGCTTAAGTTACCAGACTATTACCTTAATCATCAGTGGATAGCTTGTCTTTTAGGATTGTAACAGCGATATGAAAAATGGTGCAGCAAATCCCAGAGGATAAGGATCTCAATCCGCTCGATTTGACGTGTAATTTCTCACGTATATCTCATTCTCATACGTCATTCCTAAGTCTCATTCTTATTTAGGACTTTCAATCAAAACAACCGGGCATTTATTCATGCGAAAACGCAATATATAATTAACGCATATCTCAGCGCACAAATGCCTGCCGATAATTAAAATGCCTATGACGATAGCTCGATAGTGCATAATAGGAATCTCGAAACAGGTTCATTAATCTAAGGAGGGATAGGAGATTAAGTGTAAACTTTGTGCGTAATAGATACATAGGAATAATTATTGCAACAAGAAATAAGCTGAATGAACGGGAAAATGAATGAAACGTTTGTTGAAAATTGTTGTGTAATCATTATTTTCAAAATAGATTAAAAATTTGGAAAACAAAATACTAGTATCCAATGCAACGAAAAAATAAAATAAACAATCAAAAAATCACACTTGGAATTGGGAGCAAGTGCCAAAGTATGAAACATTCGACATACAATCTTTGAGGTTATTGTAACCAACGTCCGATGAATCATTTAGTACTTTTTATATTTTATTTCTTTTTATATTCTCCGTAGAGTTGAAGAAATTTTCAGGAAGGTGTTTTTCCATTGACGAATTATTCCGTCGTTCTCTGGGGATATGAGTTAAACATTAAATTGGTGAACAAAAGGTTTGATTAACGTTAATAATACGTAACGTTCGCTTCTCTGGTATATATCGTATGTCGGATGTAATGAAAACGTTAATCAACGAGAGGGAAGTGGAAGATAAAAGGTGAACCCTGTTTGATACTCATTTTTAGTTTTCTTTGAGTCTTATTTTCTGTACTAGCAATGACTATGCAAAATATGAAATTTATCGAGCAGGACGTGTAGCACAAAATTGGGCAAACGAGGGAAAAGTCCTTTAGTCTTGAAATTTATGTTACTTGAGGAAGGGAAGTCGATTTGGTCGTAAGAAATATTATCTCCGCTGTAAACTTCAACGATTTTTACTCCAATATTATAAACACTACGTGTAATCATTACAATTATTAGAAAATGCGGAATAATCTTAAGTATTATGTTTGATACAATAGAATTTGTTGTTTTTTTTTTCTTTCATTTCCACGTAATACTCGGTCATACGGTATCTACAGGTCCTTGAATACCATAGAAAATTAAAGTTTTCCTCCAGAGAGAAGTAACATTATCCACGTATCGAAATACTATCGAAGTACTCGTATATACGGGACGTTCCTCGTTAAGCGGAACGATTTTTTTTCATCAAATTTTTCGTATTTCCAAAGTGTGCTGAATTTAAAAAAAATAATCGAAAGGCTTTCTAAGTTCTTATTTAGATTGCGCTTTTTTTATTTATTTTTTGTTGAACAAGACTCGTGTCATTTCACACGGGATACCCCATATACCGTCTATTTCCACAAGAGGCCATTAGATTCATCGAGAGAGCGCGATAAATATCTTTTTTTATATATAATATATATTTATATATATATTTAATAAATGTTCTCGTATTATACGAAAAAGTAATATATTTTGTATTATTTAACAGAATCATAGATTTTTATATAACCGTCGGCCGGACAAAATATCAACTTTGGATAATTTCATCAGCGCACGCTTAGAACCCACCGCTCACTCTTCGGTTATTATTTACAAATTTATTCATCTCGTTGCTACGACATTAAATCGTAGATTAACCAAAGTACGCGCCGCAGTTTGAGCAACGTCGATTTTTCGCTAACAAACAGCAAATTATACCGAGCGGAAAGAAAAAAATAGCGCACAACAGGCCCAGACAAGTGTAATCGTCCTCTAATACTCCGACCTGAAAAATCAATTATCTTTACGCAATGTATGTTTCGTCCATGCATTGGAACGCCGCTGTCGTTTACTTACTCGACAAGCCGGACAAGCGCCGACCAAAATGATCTCAGGGACAACGGTCAACGGAGCTGACGTAGATCCGTAAGACGGCGTTTGATATCCCTGATTCGGTATTCCGGTGCTGGGATAATAACCAGGCGGCGGTTGCCAGGAATGATACGCTGCAAATATATTTTATTTTTACTTCGCAATATCATAACATTTTCAAAACGAAGCCCTCGTTAACGAGACGCTTGACGGGAAAATCATAAAAAAAAAGATTATTCCACGTCTCGTAAAACCCCAAAAGTTGTGTTCGTTTTTTCTCTCGAACAATTGTAAATTTCATTTGTAATTACTCTTTCACATCGACTACTAGTGCTTGAACAATTGTTCATAATTATTCGCTAAAACTCTGAAGGTTTTTGCATTCTAACGGCGCTCTTCAAACTGTTAATGAAATAACGAAATTACGTATAACCTAATGGAATAAATTTTGTTTTTTGGACTACCTTGCGGCGCAGTTGCTGCCGAGTACGGTGGAGGTTTGTCACTGTGCTGATTCAACGGTTGTTTTTCCATGTTTCTTCGACTTCAGACGCGTAACAATTGCTTTTGAAACGACGAAAAACAAAACAACAAAATATATATAATATACTTTTAAGTTCGATCGTGACGTACATGCACACTGTTTTAACCGCACAGTTATATAGAGTGCTGTGTGAATCAGCGACATTCAGCGACATTCAATTGCATTTGACACATGATGGCCGTGCACTTCGACTATACACATCAGAATAATTATCAACTGTCAGTACTGCAAACATCGAGTGTGTTTACACTCTATCGCAAGCATTGCATGTGTTTACACGAATTGATTGTGCGATAAAGAAGAAGAAAAAAAGATGCGTCTACTTTGTTACTGTGTTATATTCAGAGTGCAAAGTTGTGCAAAGTCTCCTCCGGCATTATGGATAGTTCTTGCTGATATACTCCAAAATAATGATAATAACTTTTCTAACGATAATGTGAAGATTGCTAGAGTATTTGTCAATAACTTTTGTTACAAGATTAAGGCAATATGTAAAGGTATTATTTTTGTAATGCTGATTTGATTCGTTTGTTTTGACCACGGTCTTGTATACAGGCCTGAAAACTCCTCCGCCGAGAATGGGCCTCTTAACGAAGCTGTTTTTCAATTTCTGTAGCAGTCACTAGAGGCGTTGCGATCAGATAATGCTGATGGACATAACCTGAAAACCTTTCTATACTGCTATGCCTGTATATTATGTTTATTTGGCGTAAATCACAGCACGTCCTTGTGATCACAGTTTTTTAGCGATTATTATATTAAGAATGATGAATCGTTGTGCGGTGCCACAAAGTAAAACCGGTAGCAAAATAAACAAAAAATGTTGTAGATTCCTAGTGTCTAAGTACATTGATATGTGGAAAAAGTGGGAACAATCTATACCAGGCATTTTAAAATTACACACACGAATCGTGTATGTGAAAAGCATTTTAACAATGAAGACATTGTTCGCAAATGGGTCAAGCTCGACGCAAATGGTCAAGTAATTGCACGGGTAAGTTTAATGAAAAGATTTTACACATAGTTTGAGAAGATTGTTGCTCATATCGTGTATTTTCAATATGTAACTTCCCATATAAAACAATGCAACTCAGAGTTTGCTGTGCGAACAAGACTCGATGATATCTGAGTAGAAAAGGAAAATTGTGTGCCAGGGCATGGATGTGCGAAACAAGTTTCGAATTCTGAAAGAAATTCTCCAAGCACTGTTCCGTCCTTCAGAGTCACGAAATCGTCAATTCAAGGAATCAGTACGCGGTAAGTTTCCTTAACAGAATGTATCTATTGCATTGTTAGTATATAAAAAAGATGAAATAAAAGTAATTTAAACATAGATAAATTGCCTCTATTGATATTTCAGATATCCCTGAAGTTCCATCAAAAATAGGAATCCTGTCCAGTGTGCCAAGGAAGCTGTGAGATTGAAAACCTGCTGCGGATCTTCAGAGTCACAACTGGTGCAAATGAAATCACGCGGTGGCCTGATTCATGCAAATCCTCATTTCTTTCATCCGAGCCGTCATATCGAATCATCATTTACAAAATATTCCTTTCGTATTGATGTCTTCGATATAACTCTACATGAAGTATTTAATTCATGAACCTTCGCTTATCCCTGTAAAGAGCATGCATCTGAATTCTTATCATACGCCATAATTTACTATGTAAGATTAAGAATGAGGCAATATGCGCACCAGAAAATTTTTTAATTGAAACAGAAATTTGTTGTTAAGAAAAATTGTCGAAATTAACTACTGAATAAATCTTACGTCAAGTTTTTGCAAGTGTTCCCGTTTTCGAAATCAAGGAAGTATGAATAAAAATAAATACCTACATTTTTCTCTTTGAGGTTTGTCAATATTCCGAAATGGACAGTATTTAGTAGCATGCCAAAAAAATAGTAGATTAACGTAAGTAAAAATCGGCTCTATTTACATTTTCTTACACTTTATTTTTTAGGTTTTTGAAAAGTGTTCCAGCTTCCAAAATCAAGTATAAATGAAAATAAATTCTTCAACTTTTCTCTTTGTTTGAGTACCTGCAATTTTCACAAAAAATATAATGAAGAAGGATCAAATTAAATATATAAAACGGTACGATGTATTTCTATTTTTGTAAATGAAAACTTTTGTTTATTTTGTAGGATTTAGAAGAAAATCTAACGGAGTCGATTCATCAAGAGACAACTATTTCGCCTAATATATATTCATATGACACAGATATTTACAAATAGTATATATTTATCATGCTCGGTTAACAGTTAGAATGTTTAAAGCCCGATTCAAATTACGAGCATATTTATTCAGTATATTCATGAAAGTTGACGGGATTAATAACTTATAATTACGTATAATAAATATGTATAACGCGGTGGAATGCGTTTGTGGAACAGAGACAGACAACCGCGAGAACTATCGAGGGATTTTCAAGTTATGTCTATTGGCATTATCCGATCGCAACGCCTTTAGTAGCTGCTACAGAAATTAAAAACAGCTTTGTTAACGGGCCGCCCCACGCCACTGAAATTTGATGGAGTTTCCAACCTAGACCGTAGTTTTGACGACGTCATATGCGACAGTCTAGCGTGAGAGATTACTTCATCAAATATTCCCTCCTTTTTTTATTATCAGATAACATCTGTAATATGTCCGACAAACACGCGATGATTGTTCTATTTTCTCGATCTCGCTTTCAAGATTATGAATTACTGCTCTAAAAAAGGCGATTATATGCTTCTTCTCTGTTATAAGCTCATACTAAAAGTGTGATTTTTTAACAAATTTTGTTTTCTAGTAGTGGCGATAAAGAAATTTGATATTTCGCTGTGAATTTACAGGCATACGTCCGTGGTCAGTAAAATTTAACAATAATTTAACGACAACAATGAAACAATTAACAGTAAACGGTAAATAAACTTGTAGATGACAATTTGCATATTTCCATTTCAAAATCAAACTTTCCTAAACGCGCCGCAAGTGGCGTTGCGCCCTACAAAATGCCGATCATTCCCCACTACTTGGCGTCTGCCAACCTTACTTTTTTTTTCTCCACGAAGTTTTGTGTGTACGCAATCCTATACCTGTTTTTCTTCACGTCACACACGTCGTACTACATTCCGACTATATACCAGCTTTAAAATTCAATGTGTCCATCAGCCAGCGGCGTGCCAATATTCCTACAATATTCGAACAATTTTCATCAACATTTCGTCGGGTATTATAGACAAAAAATTCACGATATTCCAAGCGGTGGTGTACCATTGGAAATTTTATTGAGACAGGCAGGAATATCGCGACAGCGAAAATTTGACACTATCGAGTTTTAACGACGAGCCATATACCCCTCGGTAATATTACTCATTAAAAACCGAGGGAACAAAAAAAAAAAAAAATGCTTACGTCAATATACTTTCGCAACTACAACCTTTCGTTTCGCTTATCTCGAGTACATTGCAATGTTCGATCAGTGATAACGCGCTGCTAACGGGCCTAGCATCGATCCTCGTATCGTGTGCGCCTCTCGCTTCTAATCAATTCTACACTGTCGACGATGCAAAATAATTCAAAAACCAGAGAAATGTTTATCGTAAGAGCACTGGAAAAAATTCTCGCCGACAAGGATGTCAAACGTTCGCATCTATCGCAATTGAGAAAATCCTGCGAGTCGGCGCTTGGTAAGTTTGACAGTTCGTTTAAACTTAATAATAATGTTTTTTTTTTTGCTCGCAAACTTTTGAGAGAATAAACGAAAAGAAAAACTATCCGCTGATGAAATTGTTTCCTGCTGGTCGAGAGAATAACAGAAAAATTGTACTTTTTTGTTGTTGTTGTAAACTTCAAATTTTGTTTACATTTCGAAGCTACTTTATTTCGTCAGTTATCTAGGTACGACGGGGAGAATTTGAAAAAGTAACTGGCAAGCTGCCAATTAAATCGGCGTGAAAGTATCGAAGGGTTCGGATTGTGGACTGACAAATCTCGTTGGGAAGTTGGTTTAGTAAATTTTGGTAAAAATTAAATTTCAAAGCAATTGAGCAACAGAATTTGATTGACTTTGCGAGCGTTCCTATCGAGTTTTGGTCCGTTTTGTCAAATTATAGATCAGAAACTTTTTCGACTAACCGAGGCCAAGAAAGTTTCACTTTGATAAAAAAAAAATTTATTATTCTACATAGCCTTTTGCGTGAAATATTTTCAGACGATCTGCGAAACGAGATGAAAGAAGTTCCTAACAATCAAGCGGACGAAACGATATCCAATGCGTTGCCTCAGCCAAAAAGCGATTCCAACGTAATATCGGCGGAAAAATATTTTCTACCATTCGAACTGGCGTGTCAGAGTAAATCGCCAAGAATCGTTGTAACGGCGCTTGATTGTTTGCAAAAATTAATCGCCTACGGACACTTAACCGGCAATGTACCTGACTCAACGGAGCCCAACAAGTTACTTATCGTTCGTATCGTTGAAACGATATGCGGCTGTTTCATGGGTCCGCAGACAGACGAGGGCGTACAGCTTCAGATAATAAAAGCTCTGTTGACCGTTATGACGAGTCAGCATGTCGAAGTTCACGAGGGAACCGTCCTACTTACCATACGTACTGTATATAACGTTTATCTGGCATCCAGAAATTTGGTTAATCAAACAACGGCGCGAGCTACTCTCACACAAATGATAAATGTGATATTCGCTCGTATGGAGACACAAGCGGTAATTCATCGTAATTTGTCACACATTCAATTGAGATAAAATATTAACTTTTGGCCAAAGAGAAAATTGACGCAATTCAATCCATTGACCATGGATTCACGTTCTTTTGTCAGAAGCCGAATATTCCGAGCGTTAAATATTACAAACAATTAATTATCGATGCTCCACAAATACAGGAAGATCTTGTCGCTCGTGGCGAAACGTCGGAGCAACTTGAAACATCTCAGGAAACTCAAAAATCCGAATGCGACACCGAAACGCCGAATAATCAAGATCCGCCACCTGATTCGTCCAACGAGGTGCATAGAGTTGTAAAAACGATTTTGGACGATATCGTTAATAATGTCGTGCCCGATGAGAATATTCCTGCAGCATCGCCCACGGAAGAGCACAGTCTCGATCAAGTACCGACCGACGACAATACCGACGAAACAACCGGCGAGAATGACAATATGGTCACCGCGAAGTTCACTCACGTTCTTCAAAAAGATGCTTTTCTCGTGTTCAGAGCGCTGTGCAAACTATCGATGAAACCACTACCGGACGGGACGCCAGATCCAAAGTAAAATAATTCGTTGAATACACCAATGAATGATTGATCAACGAAATTTCGTAATGTCAATTAGATTCTTTCACTAAATTCCGATTTGGAAAAAAAAAACAAACAGTTTTACAATATAAGTCGAAAAATGTCCAAGATAGAATTTTTTGAAATATGCTAATTTTATTAATCCCGTAAAAACCTTCTGAAAAATCGAAAAAAAAATGATTAATTAAAAATCACTATGTATTTCAGGTCTCACGAGTTGCGTTCGAAGATTTTGTCGTTGCAGTTACTTCTGGGAATATTACAAAACGCCGGTCCGATATTACGCTCGAACGAAATGTTCGTAATAGCAATAAAGCAATATCTCTGTGTGGCACTATCGAAAAATGGGGTGTCGTCGGTGCCCGAAGTTTTTGAATTGTCGTTGGCCCTTTTTCTCGCGTTACTCGCGCGTTTCAAGGTACATCTGAAGATGCAGATCGAGGTATTTTTCAAAGAAATCTTTATGAACATACTCGAGACATCGAGCAGTTCGTTCGAGCACAAATGGATGGTTATACACGCTCTGACGCGTATTTGCGCCGATGCTCAGAGCGTCGTTGATATATACGTAAATTACGACTGCGATCTATCGGCGGCTAATCTTTTCGAGAGGTCAGTGTTTTCTCGACGATTAATCGTTTTTTCTTGTCGCGAACACGCTGTTCTCCGTGCGTGAGCGAAAAAAAATGTCAACAAATATTCCGTTTTATCTGTCAAAGGCTCGTCAACGATTTGTCGAAGATCGCGCAGGGCCGTCACGCTCTGGAATTGGGAGCGTCGCCGAATCAAGAGAAATCAATGCGTATACGCGGTCTCGAGTGTCTAGTCTCGATATTAAAGTGTATGGTCGAGTGGAGCAGAGATCTTTATGTTAATCCGAGCATACCTACCGATCATCAAATTCCCACTGAACCACCCGATCCACCGGTAGAACCGGCGTTACCGCGTTACGGCAGCGCCGGTAGTTTGTCATCGGCAAATTCTAGTCTCATAGGCAATAAGGAAGTTCCCGATTCGCCCGAGCAGTACGAAGTGCAGAAACAACAGAAAGAAGTTTGGGAAGCGGGCATTGACACGTGAGTTTTCACGACGAAAGAAAAATCAAACGAATTGTTTAGTTTTTCTCGGAAAATCCTAGCGTTATTGCCATTATTATCTCATTTTTATTCTTCGTCTATTTTTCGAAACAGTTTTAATCGAAAACCAAGCAAAGGCGTACAGTATCTTCAAGAGCAAACTCTTCTCGGAAGTTCCGTGGAGGATGTAGCCCGTTGGCTTCATATGGACGAGAGATTGGATAAAACGGCGATCGGCGATTTCCTCGGTGATCACAATCACAATCAAGTCATGTACAATTACATAGATCAAATGGATTTTGCTAATCGCGATCTCGTCACCGCGCTGAGATATTTTCTCGAGGGCTTTAGACTTCCCGGTGAGGCGCAGAAGATCGATCGTTTGATGGAAAAATTTGCCAGCAGATACTGCGAATGCAATCCAAAGTGAGGGAATCAAAAAATAACAGATCAACATTCTTTTTTGAAATTCGATGAATTTATGATTTAATTTATTGGGGTTTTTTTTTTTTTTTTTTTTCTTTTCGTTACAGCAACGGTCTATTTACGAGCGCCGACACCGCATACGTTCTCGTATTCTCGATAATAATGCTCACGACCGATCTTCATTCGCCTCAGGTTAAGAATAAAATGACGAAGGAGCAGTACATCAAATTGAATCGTCACATTAGCGACAACGAGGATTTGCCGGAGGAGTATTTGTCGAAAATTTACGACGAGATAGCGGGTAATGAAATTAAAATGAAAGCACATCCGAATCGACCGGGCAAACAGGGTGAGTCTCGTTAATCAATGTCGAAAATTAAAGCGCTTCTTCTATGTTTCTGTAAAATTTAATATTTAACCATACAACTCAAAGTTCAACGATGTTTTTTCATCGATAAAGTACTTTTTAATCCTCTCGCGGCTTAAACGAGCCATTGAGGCGAGCGAAAAAACTTGACAGGGCTTTTTTACCTTGTTGGACCGTCGGGTACACTATTGCTCCTGTTCCTACCTGTTCTTAACGTGTCCTCAAAAACTTTGAACGACGTTTCTTAAAATCACTATTTGCAAGTTTGCGGCAGTACGACACATATATTTTCTGATTTTTTGCTTGATTTCATTACTTTTCTCGAGAGACTTGTAAATTTTTCTCGATTATCCTTCTCTTTCCCCGTGACTTCCTTCCAGCCTCCTCGCTTCGCATAATTTTCACATTATAACGAATAGCAGTGCCCCTAAAAGTCACAATGTATTGGTCAATAATAGAGCTTGAACTTTTCCGGGTATCCGGATACCCGGAAAAGTTCAAGCTCTCCGTGAAACCCGAATTACCCGAGTAATTCGGGTTTCACGGATCCGACGCTTCAAATCCGTATATCTCGATAACTCGATTATATCCGGGTAATAACGGATTCGGGTATGCGGATAGTTTCGGGATAACCGGGTACTCGGATAATAACGGATAATATCGGGCAATTACCGCCGATAATTGATGCCGAAAATGCTGAAAAAAATTGTTCAATTTACACAATTTATGAGGCATGCGTAGATGTTGCCAAGAACAATGTTTGCGAAGTACATTTATAAGACGAATAATAAATCATTACCGGAAGATTGAGAAACCGGGATTATATCGGTGTTCATGTCCGATCATTTAGTTGAACATTTTTTATTTTTACCGACTGATATCAATATTAAACAAATTAGATTGCCATTATAACGAAGATTCTTGGAAAGAATCTTGCGGGCGTATTTACTATTATTACCAAACTATTTCTTTACCGTAATTCACATCCGACAAAAATTACAATTTCAATAAAACGTTCTTGTGTAGATTAAAAAAGCAATGACATAATCTTCTATACAATGTTAGGGAAACACATGATCATTTCATAAGAACTTAATCAACGTTGACCCGCACTATTTGCATCTTTAATATTATTTTTTCATCACGATAAAATGACGATCACGACTCACGATTTATTATTATTTAATAAATATCCTTAGTTTCTGAAATGTATATTTGCTTTATGGGCGTGTGTGCAGTTTTTATGAACTTTAGAGTTGAAGAGAAAATATAGAATGTGAGGAAGCGGATCTCGGCTATTCTTAATATGCACAGGCAAGAAATTGTGATCGTAACAGCGGATTCTAAAAAATTGTGATCGTAACAGCGGATTCTAAAAAATTGTGGGAGTCACATGTAAAATGTTTTCCCGAGTAAATACACAATTATTATAAATTGGAAAACCGTGACGTCCGATTCGTCAACACTAAGTTTTCATTTTCACCGTAGTTTTGCACAATTTCTTTGAACAGAGCAAATTTGATACAAGTTATTTTCCAATTTTTTTCAATGGCAACTATTAACGCCCTATATTTCGGCGTATTTGATGACCAGACTAATACAATATCATTATTTTTTTTTACGCCGGCGGTCCTATTTGAGCCTGTACGCGAAAAATCGGGTAATTACCCGACATTATTCGTTATTACCCGGTTACCCGGATCCGTGATTATTCGGATATCCGGATATCCGGATACTCGAATACCCGGATATTCGGGTATTCGAATCTGAAGTGTTGGATCCGATTTCCCGGATACCCGGATACTTTCGGGTATCCGGCTAACCCGGATAAAAGTAACGGCCCTAGTCAATAAAGTGTTACTTATAACTTGTCCAAAATTTCAGTACCTTTAGAATTAACGATTTTTGTATCTCGAACAGTGATATCGAGCGAGAAGAAACGTCGTTTATTGTGGAACATGGAGATGGAAGTGATATCGACAGCGGCGAAAAATTTGATGGAATCGGTGTCGCACGTTCAGGCTCCGTTTACCACGGCAAAACACTTGGAGCACGTACGTCCAATGTTTAAAATGGCATGGACACCGTTTCTCGCTGCTTTCAGCGTCGGACTACAGGATTGCGACGATCCGGAGATCGCGTCGCTCTGTCTCGATGGTATACGTTGCGCCATAAGAATCGCGTGTATTTTTCACATGACGGTAAATATCAATGGAATAACTTACTCACTTTTTTTCATTCTTTGCATCTCTTGTTGTTCGATTAATAAACGTAAAACTCGTCGGATATTTCGCAGTTGGAACGCGACGCTTATGTTCAAGCTCTCGCGAGATTTACTCTGTTAACGGCAAATTCACCGATAACCGAGATGAAAGCGAAAAACATCGATACCATCAAAACTTTGATTACAATAGCTCATACCGACGGCAATTATCTTGGTAGCTCTTGGCTCGACGTTGTCAAATGTATATCGCAGCTTGAACTCGCTCAGCTCATCGGCACCGGTGTCAGACCTCAGCTGCTTGGGCCAACGTCGTCGAAACCACATTTTCCATCGCCGCTCACCAATTTCACGAGTCTCGCGCACAACAATCTTCATCAATCGAATAGCCTTAGTTCGATGAACCTCAGCTCGTTGGATCGTAAGTATTTCGACGGGAATAATATTAATTTTCCGATTTAAAGGGATTCATTTTATCTTCCGAAATCCATTTCGATATCCGGATAATAGGTTTAAAACAATTTTTTCGCATAATTAAATAATTTAACTCTATAAATTAAAAAAAAATTAAAAAAAAAAACCTTTAATCTCGAGGACTAATTGAAAAAAATCGTTATTTTCAGCTAGCGTAAAAGAATCAATCGGCGAGACAAGTTCGCAGAGTGTGGTCGTCGCTGTTGACAGAATATTCACCGGTTCGACGAGACTCGACGGTGACGCAATAGTCGAATTTGTAAAAGCGCTCTGTCAAGTTTCCCACGAGGAACTGTCGCATCCCACGCAACCGCGTATGTTTTCACTGACGAAAATCGTCGAAATTTCTTACTACAACATGGGTCGTATAAGACTACAATGGTCGCGCATCTGGCAAGTACTCGGCGATCATTTCGATCGCGTCGGCTGCAGTCCACGTCAGAATATATCATTTTTCGCCGTTGACTCGTTGCGTCAGCTGGCGACAAAATTCATTGAAAAGGGTGAATTCGCAAATTTTCGCTTTCAAAAAGAATTTCTCCGTCCGTTCGAGCATATAATGAAGAAAAATCGTTCGCCGATAATACGCGACATGGTCGTACGTTGTGTCGCGCAAATAGTACATTCACAATCGCCGAACATACGCTCCGGATGGAAAAATATTTTTAGCGTATTTCATCATGCGGCGAGTGATCGCGACGAGTCGGTCGTTGCGCTTGCATTCTCAATGACCGGAAAAATAATAAACGAATTGTACGCCGAGGATTTTAGTATAATGGTCGATTCGTTTCAAGACGCGGTCAAGTGCCTCAGCGAGTTTGCCTGTAATTCGTCGTTTCCCGACACGAGCATGGAAGCGATAAGGCTGATACGCTCGAGCGCGTCGTACATCGACGCCAATCCGCAAATGTTCGCCGAGGGTATGATGGACGACAATGGCATGGTGTCGGAGGATGATCGGGCATGGGTCAGAGGTTGGTTTCCACTTTTGTTCGAGCTCTCGTGCGTCGTTAGTCGCTGTAAGCTTGACGTACGGACAAGAGCGTTGACCGTGCTATTCGACGTTGTTAAAACTCACGGCTCGACGTTCAAGCCGCACTGGTGGAAGGATCTCTTTCAAGTGCTCTTTCGAATTTTCGATAATATGAAATTACCGGAGCAGCATACGGAAAAAGCGGAATGGATGACGACAACCTGTAATCACGCTCTTTACGCTATTGTCGATGTTTTTTCACAATATTACGACATCCTCGGACCGCTGTTGCTCGGACAGCTGTATTCGCAATTGCTCTGGTGCGTTCAGCAGGATAACGAACAACTCGCGAGATCGGGCACGAATTGTTTGGAAAATTTGGTCATAAGCAACGGCGTGAAGTTCGACGAGGAAACATGGGCGAAAACGACCGGTTGCGTTTATGAAATTTTCCAAAGTACACTGCCGGCCGCACTGCTAACGTGGAAACCGCAGTCGCTCAATAAAGAATCGGATCTCGACGTTATAACAGGTGATAGTGATTCGCACGTTGGTATACTTAAGAGAACTAACAGCACGCAGAGTCTCGTTAATACCGTTGACAATGGCAAAGCAAAGTTATTCTCGTCTCTGATGATAAAATGCGTTGTTCAACTTGAATTGATTCAAACAATTGACAATATCATTTTTTATCCGGCAACATCGAGAAAAGAGGATCAAGAAAATCTTGCCCTCGCCCAGGCCGATATGTTGAACGGCAAAGTTTCCGACACAATCGACGATTCCACGGTCGATCAACAAAAAGAGGAACAAGGCATGTACTGCGCTCTTGACACCCGTCATCTTCTCGCGCTCGTCGATTGCCTATTGAAATCTCATCGTTTCGCGAAAAGCTTTAACGTCAATAACGAACAGAGAAATTTATTTTGGAAGGCGGGCTTTCGCGGTGCGGCAAAGCCAAATTTGATGAATCAAGAGACGCAATCGTTGGCGTGCGCGTTACGCGTGCTATTCAAAATGTACAGCGACGAGGCGCACAGGGACAGTTGGTCGTCGATCGAATCCCGTCTCGAGGAAGTTACTCGTGAGGGTCTCGAATATTTTCTCGCACTGTCGAACGAGGTACATCGTGACGCTTGGACCCCGATACTACTTTTACTGTTGACGAGAATATTGAAAATGTGCGATAAACGTTTTGCCGTACACGCGGCAATATGTTATCCATTCTTGTGCGAAATTATGTGCTTCGATCTTAAACCCGAACCGCGCTCCGTACTACGACGTTTCTTTCTTCGAATCGGTCCGGTATTCAGGATTACACAACAGTAAAAAAAACAAAGAGACGAAGGAATAACACAACCTCGCGAGGGGGCCATTTTGTTAAAGAAGAGGAGTTTGAAAACGATGAGAAAAAAAAACGCAAAAAGGCATTCGTAATCTGGCAAAACTTGTATTATTACAACACGATATATACATAAATTATCAGATATATATATATATATTATACATAGTCGATGAATAGTACCATGTTTTTTGATTTTTTTTTAGATAGGTCATGATTCAAGTGCGCGTTGAAAAAAAAAACAGCCGAGAAAAGAGTGGGAAATGAGAGGGATAAGGGTGACTAAAGCGCCGGTAACTTTGTCAATCCTTTTCGGATGTGTTTTGTTATACGTAGGTGATAAAAATATTAACTTATGCGAAATTTGAAGATTACACGAGGAAACGTGAGTTTGAATGCTTCTATCTTTTCTTTTCTTCCTGCTCTTCCACATTCCTCCGAATAACCGGTTACAAGAGATCGGCGAAATCGAATTTTTCTGTCCAAGGATGTCTCTCGTGAAAAATCCTTGTTGAACGATTTTTCCAACCACTTTGCTCAATTTTTCCGTATTGTCATTATGAAAAATCAATGTTCTCAGTATCTACGAAATCGTTAATGTTTTTTTTCTTTTTCAGATTTTTATCGTGCAACAAATAACCGGAAATTCCCGTTGGATCACACGTTCCACTGGGAACTTTATTCGTGAAGCTCGATTCGAAAGAAAAAAAGAAAATTGATAAATCGACAAGAAATGAGAAACGGGGCTTTTGTTCGACAATAGAAAAATTCGTATTTTCTTCACTCGGGGGCCCGAGTGAGCGCTGATCCACGCGAGTCGCTTCCCGGTACTGCGATTAATTTAAAAAGTATAATTGGGCACGGAACCGCACCATTCTTGGACAAAAACGAGAATATCATTCAACGAAGATTCGGTGGGCGCTTGTCTCGCGGCGTTTAACAATTTGTTCCAGTCGTTACGATCGGCAACGCGATTGCCATCGTCGAATTTAACAACGGGTCCGCGTATCGGTGCACCAGTTAAGATGCACTCGTCGAGCGAATTTCCATCGTAACCCGGACACGTCAATGAACCAACGTAAACGCCACGTTGATCAACCGGAAGACCCTGTTCGACTCTCTGATCCATCGATATCGCCAATATCCATTCTCTGACGTCTTCGCGTTCCTTGTCGCTGACCGCGAGTGAAACGGGTAACGGCACTTGAAGCGGAAAATCCGTGACTCTCAGATCATCGACGTCGAGTATACCGCCGGCTTCGCCGTCCTCGATGCATTCTTCAAGATCGAGAAAATGATTGAGAAAGACAAAAGCTTCGCTGCTCGCGCCCAACGATCTTTTGTCAGTACCGGCCGCGTAGTAACAAAAATCGGCCGGTAAAACGTTCGAATAGCGCAACAGTGCGACGGAAGTTTTGACCATTAGCTCGGCGAGTGCGGGAAATAATTTGAAGGAACATCTCACAGCGGAATAATGCGTTATTACGAGGAATTTTTCGATCTTCTCGTCGCTCCCGCCGCTCGACGAAATTTCCTTCGACAAACCGAGAAGTAAATTTCGCAATTGCGCGAGATGAGCATAACGCGTCTCGTGATTATCGTTGTTGTCGTTCGCGCTGAGAATCATTTCCGCCAAACGGCAATAGAGATTGTTGTACTGCGGGATATTCGCCGCGCCAAATTGCGAATACAATTGTAAGGCCTGTACGGCCGAACCGGATTTCAATAATTGCGCCGCTCTTTGCGCCACGTATTTATGCAAAATTTCCGTACTCTGTGCACTCGCCGCCTCGAAAAGTTGCGTCCATTGACCCTTTCGCGCCATCGTCTCGAGACCACCGTCTCCCCCATCGTTTTCCATCAATCTTTCCGCCTGATGACCGTCTCTCGTCGTTGTTTCACGATATTTATCCTCGAGATAGGGTTCCAGCTCTGGCGCTAATTCATTGACTATTCGACGGGCACGATTCCATTCGCCTATCGCCACGAGAGCATTAATCGCGTCTTTTAGCCTGTCGGCTTGAAGATACACCTGCAAAAAGGAAGAAGAGTTTTGAGAAGGCATTTTTTCTCTTTTCAATTTGGAAAAAAATTATTTCCATCTCAATGGAATTTTGAGTAATCGCGGAAACGTCAAATTTCGCACTTAGTAGGAATTCTAACGAAAGTCACGATTAAACGCGATTTTTCTGGTATGAATTTAACGAAAAAAAATTTCACGAAAATCACGTTAATAATCTCTTTGGTGATGGAAGACGGTGGAAAAACCGTATAAGGTCCATAAAGAGTGAAAAATCGTGAAATTGATGATAATCGAATTGTATTTTTCTTTTACCTGTGCAGCAAGAGCATTCTCGTCAATAGCCATGAGTCTCATTCCCAATTCTCCGCCAAGTTGCACAGCGGTTTCCGGATCAGCTTGATTGATGAGAATGTCAGCAGCTTGAAGAAGTACTGGCCTTGTGGCTTGAGGATCGACCATCAGTATATCGAGAGCCGTTCTCGTTTCGCCGACGATCAACCAACGTCTCGCTTCTGCTAGACTATCGCTCGCCTCCATACCCGAACTTTTTTGGCTCAATTCGCGTCGCAATGCCGCTTCCTGACTGGGCAAATATTCTCGACATACTCTCATCGCGTCCGACCACATACCGGCTTTCTGGAAATCGAAAAAAAGAAGAAGAAGAAATGGTAACAAAAAAAAACTGATCTCTGCGTTAGTAATAGCGTGAATTTGATTTGACGTGATTATAAAACATTCGTTAATCCGAAATAACACTCGTTATTTATCTGCTCCTTTATACAATATTCATTAACTAGGAAAACTCACTAAAACTACATGTGGGACAGTCGAAATCAATCCGATCGGACTGTAACTCTCACCCTCTGAGATTTTGCTTAACAATTTTTTATTTTATTTTTTTCTATTGTTAAAACTCTAAAAGTCATCCACTTTTTTTCGCTAACCCACTATTTAGATTCTTTAGTCCAATTCTAGAAATAGCGGAAAAGTTTTGACATTAGAAAGGGAGCTTTTTCAAAACTCGTTCTCGTCCCGTTAACAAAGAGTTCAAAGATAAAGAAATTGTCTGTAGATCCGTGCAGTAACACAATGAATCTATATAAATAAAAATCAATTGCCGCATGTATGACGGATCATCACTTGAGAACGGCTCGACCGATTTGGCTGATTTTTTTTTTTGTAGTGTTCCTAATGTTCGGAACAAGGTTTGTATGAAAGAAATTTTTTGGTAAATCCGCCTGAAAAGTCGGAAATTTGAAAAATATGAAAATATGAAAAATATGGTAATAGTATATGAAAATCTCAATAAAAAAAATGTGACGTTCAGTTCTGCTGTCACATGTTTCATAACGAAAATAAATGTGACGTTCCGTTTAAAAGTTCTGTTTTCATAACGACAACGAATTCCGCATTGAATAATGATATTTTACGAAAAAGAATTTAATTGAAAGCGATATGTCATTTCGTGGTTTATTTCTTTGAAAAAAATGCCACCAGTCGGATGTCCAATGCGGAAGTGTTGATCCGTCATACATGCGGCAATTGATTTTCATTTATATAGATGAAATATTAAATAATAAAAGAAATAAAAAAACAAAAAAAGTTCAATATCTCGAGAAATATTAATCTAAGCAATTGGGTCGGTAGGACCTTTTTTATAGGAAATTAAATTTCCAACGAATTTTTCGTTCACAATTTTTTCGTAAAGTTAATTGTTTCGGAGATAGCAGCAAAAAAACGAGGATTTTGGGTGAAAATCAACTTCAGTGACCCGTACCAACTCATCGGTACAATTTACACTTTTGCCGCAAAAGGCACTTTTTTAGATTATTTTATTCCAAGTAAATCGAAACCAAGAACAATATGATAGCATAAAAAGCGGCTGAGTTATAGAAATTTGAAAAAAAAAAAAAAAAAAATTGATTTACGTGTATTTTAGATGGAAAATCTTCTCACGCTTTGGGAAAGTGCTTAGAATTAATATTAAGGACTGTAACCTTCAGGAAATTTCTTTTTCGACATATCCAACAAAATTTCGGGTGCGGACTGAAAAAAAAAAAATAGTCGAAAAAAAAAATCGCCCTAATCTATATGTATAAAAATGAATCCCTATTTCCCTTGGTCACGCCATAACTTGAGAACGACTTTACCGATTTCATTCGCCTTTTTTTTTTTTCAAGTTTTCTAATACCGTGTAGAAGGTTCTTACGGGAAGAAAAATTAAGAGCATTGCCGCAGAAAATTGGAAAATTTCAGAAAACTTAACGTCTATTGAACCTTCGCGCGTTTGTCAGTTTCCGCGAAGCAAATGCGATTTAATAGATGCATCGGTCGGCATCTATCGATCGAAAAATACATTTATTCATTTCTTAGTGCACAGTCCATTCGATCTGAACGTTTATCCAGTTTTGAGTTTGTCGAGTGAGTTTTTCGAGAAATGTTTGTTCATCGCAATTAGTTCACCGCAATCACGGCTTATATTAAAAGTTTAATTTAATATCGATTTTTGGTAAGTTTTGATAGACTAACACGTGGTACACATGCTTATAAAGAAACGCTAAGGGAGTCAATTTTTTATTTTCAGTTACACTAAACACTATGTTTTTGAAATAATTTTGTTTTAAATTATTTATTCCAGTTCGAATTGAATATTCATAGCTCAGACAGGACAACGTCGGGTCAGCTAGTATTGAATAAATAACAGAAGCAAAGAAAAAAACTATTTTTGTAGTAAAAAACGAAAACGGATGATCAGTCTGACGGTAAAATTATTACTTTTTTTCTTCTCTCTTTCACAAACCTTGTAATGTTCCACGATAACGTCGGGTTTGTGAGCTCTGAGTAAAAGTGCTTCGGCGAGGCTATAATTCTGATTATTCGCAGCTTCGGCGGCTCTGGCGACGAGGACCTGCGAGACGGCATCTAAATTCAACGATTCGGCGACTTGTTCAGCGGCGTCCCAATCTCTGGTGTGTATATACATCTGTACAGCCTCGTAAGCTTTGCCAGCTTTGATGAATTCCTTCTCGGCGTCCGCAAATTTGCCCTCGTCCTCAAGATTCATAGCGTGTTTGTAATAGACTTCCTTTTGTTGTTCGGGACTAGCGTACTTGACGACCTCGAGTGCCCAATCGTAGAGGCCAGCCTCGCACGACAATTGAAGACAATCGTCGAGATAATCGAGACGCTGAAGTAGCCTGGCGCCTAATTCAGGCGCCATTGTACGTGCCCAAAGGAGAGCAACCTGTTGTGCGGCTTTGTCGCCGGAAGATTTTTTCGCGACTCTAAGAGCGTCCTCCCACATATTGGCCGAACGATAAGACGCGACGGAACCGCGCCAATCGTCAGCCGCGACAAAATGTTCCTCGGCGTCGCGCGGTTTTCCCGCCGCGTCGAGTTCACGGGCCAAATGTGAGTGGGTCGTTTTCAAAAGATCCGCACGATAATTCGCGACGAGTCTTATCATATCGTGACGTAGACCGGCTCGCCGATACATCGCTATAGCCGCGTCATACTGTTCGGTAGCAACGAGCAACGCTTCGGCATGACGATAATCACCGATTTCCGTGAGACGATCGGCGTGCTCGGACAGCAGAGCTTTAGCCTCTTCGGCATTCATAAATTCAACGGCGACCTCGTGAGCCCGCGACCAATTGCCCGCACGCACGTGTACGTCAACAGCATTTTTCGCATTATCAGCCCGTAAATATAAATTTTCTGCTAAATTACCATCGCCAATTGACGCATAATAATCCGCTAGTTTCATACACTGTTTACGTATTTCCGGTTCATCGATCTCGATAACTTGCACGATTTGCAATGCTTTTCTCCATTGTCGGGCGTTTATCGCTGAATTCAACGCCAACGCGGTCTCGCCCGCTTCGATAAAATGATTTATCGCCGCGTCATAATTGTTCAAACTCGACAAATGATGTCCCCATTCTTTTTCGAGGCCAACAACGCTCGTCGGCTCAACGGAACGTGCGAGATCGAGCGCTCTAGCGAAAACACCCGCTCTACCGTAACACTCGATTGCCTCGGTGAATTCCGATGTTTTTTCCAATATCTCACCGGCCAATTCCATCAAATCGGTCGCACGAAGTATTCTCACGACCTCGCTGACTATCGCCGAATCCTCGAGGAGCGTTTCATTGGTGAGTAACAATCTTGCCGCGCGACCGGCGCGTCTTGATTCCAAAAACAATTTTATAGCTCTTCTTGGATTATCCGTTTCGATAATCGCCGCTGCTCTGGCCGATTGTCCGCTCTCCAAAAGCCACGACAAATGTTTGTCCCGGAGAACGTTTAAACCGGACCAATTGCGCGATTCCGCGAGTATCAGAGCGTCCTCCCAGTGCCAATATTTTTGATACATCGCGAGTGCCTTGTCGAGATCATTCTGTTCGAGATATATCGCCTCGGCGGTTTTAAGCTCACCGTTAAGTATCGCCAATTGTGCCCAACTATCGGGATCACCGAGCGCCTCATTTCCCGTCTCTGTCGCATACTCGTTCATACCTTTGACGCAATTTTTCAGAAACACGGAGCAAGCAACGTCACCGAGGGCTCCGTAACATCTCGCGGCGACGAGCAATTGACGACTCGACATCGCGTTGTTCGCAACGTTCTCCCACATTGCCTCGGTCTGCGGACGTTCGCCGAGTTCCTCGAGAAACAGTACAACACGACCGAAATCATTGTCATGAAGTGCCGTGCCAAATTCAATGAGAGCCTCGTCCAACAAATAGGAAACACGTCCGTTTGCCTCTTCAACGATAACCGAGGTGCAACCGTCCTCGCGTATAACGTCGATAGCATCGCCACGTGTCGGCACGAGCGTCGCAGCCTCGGGAGCATCAACGTTGTACCATATTGCCAGCGATCTGTTGCTCTGCGCGACGACAACGTCGCTACCAGGCACCCATGACACAAAACCCGCGCCGGTTAGGAGTAAAATTTTCGTGCCGTTATCCTCGCTCAACCATAATCTCGCGCGTTTGTCGCGCGACAAGAGTCTGTGACCGGTTTCGCTGAGTTCGAGCCAATCGACGCGGGAATCGTGCGTTATCAGACCGATCGTGACACCGGTGATAAAATCAATTATTCTTACTGTTCGCGGATCAAGAAGATACGCCAGTCTTTTGTTATCGGGCATTCCCGGCGCCAAACGTTCGTTTATCCTCACGCTAACGACGTGAGGATTGACGGCCTCGGTTCTCACCGAACCGAGTATCTCGTTCTTGCCGTACTCGACGATCGTCAATTCGCCGCCGTTGAAGATCAAGCATACGCCCGGATATTCGAAGAAAAATTTTTCACTTCCGCTTCTCGTTTCCCAAGCTATTTCGCTCATTAAATTCAGCTCTATGTTACTTATGAGCAGTGTCGTACTCGTGCGCGCTATTATATTATTGTCACTGCGACCCATTACACGAACGTCCTCGATCTCGCTGCCCGTTTGTGATTTAACGATGACCGGACGATTTTTACCGTTCAACGAACGCACGACCACCTGACTCGGGCCAACGTAAACAATCTCGTGACTACCGCGCACCATTGTTCGCCGTAATATCGTCTCAAATTGCTCGACCGCGCCGCACAGACCCCCGATAACGAGCCTCGAACCGTCCCGACGCCACGTCATTGACGTTAATGTATAAACATTTGGTAATTCACGATTGTTCGATTCTTCCCATATCGAGCGTCTCGGTATCCAATCGAGTATACGCAATTTGTTCCACGAACCAATTGCCACGCTCTGTCCGCTTGGGCTACAACACGCCGTACTAAATTCTCTCTCGTTAGCGTCGCGACTGTGATCGAAGATTTTCATTATTTTTCCATTATTCTCGTAACAAAAGATCCTCTTGTCGCAACCACCGACTATCACGTGATTCTGCGTCCACGCTAGAGCGTAAGCCGGCACTGGATGCGTTAAGAATCTACCGGATTGCTCGCCCGTTCCGTTTTCCTTCATGTAATATCTTATTATACTACCGTCCGCGTGACTCGATAGAAATCCAGTTCCTCGGATACTGGAATATTCAGAAATTCGAGGGAATTTTATTTTTTATTTTTTTTCGCGTTTATTCGGAGTATCGGTCACGCGTCTTAATGGGTGCGGTTCTTTAATTCAACTTTTCTTCTTTTTTTCATCGTTTCAGCTTTTGATCATTCTGCCTCCCGGCATTGTATTAAAAAGAGACACGACGAAAAGCTGAATTAAGGAACGTAGCCTTTTTAATTCAATGTGTGCGAAATTGAATGATCAAGAGATGAAATAATGAATGCACGCAATGTGACAAAGAAAAATTAGTACAATCAATAGGGAACCCGTTACTCTTGTCAATTCCACAAAAATTTACAAAAGTTATTTTTTTTTAATTAGGTTCAGTATCACGTACTGAATGTCAATAAACAAAATCCTTACAAATTAAGTGAGCGGAAGTGCCGCCATTTTGAGGAAAACCGTATCGGCCAATATCTCCGTTACCGTGCACTTTAGGCCAAAAATGGTAATTCTTGTAGACAATTGAATTTCCTATCTTTTTTTCTAAATAATTTTTTTTCATATCACTTACCGTTTACGACTTATACGACTGTTAAAATTTATTTATTCACTTTTTGACCTGTATCTCTCTTAATAATAGTTTAAACAATAAAGTGCTAATAACTAATCTTTTAAATCCACACATTTTCCACAACTTTTATTTGAAACTTTTTTGTCTAAAATTAATATTCTCAAAGTTATAACGCGTTCAATGTTGCGCTACCGGGTGCAAGGCCAAAACGCGTTATAACTTTGAGAATATTAACTTTAGACAAAAAAGTTTTAAAAAAAATGTATGGGAAATTTATGGATTTAAAAGATAAGTTATTAGCATTTTATTGTTTAAACAATTATTAGGAGAGATACAGGTCAAAAAGTGAATAAATAAATTTTAACAGTCGTATAAGTCGTAAACGGTAAGTGATACAAAAAAAATTATTCAAAAAAAAAGATAGGAAATTCAATTGTCTACGAGAAAGGTTATTAGCATTTTTGGCCTAAAGTGCACGGTAACGGAGATATTGGCCGATACGGTTTTCCTCAAAATGGCGGCACTTCCGCTCGCTTAATTTGTAAGGATTTTGTTTATTTACAATCATTACGTGATACTGAACCTAGTTAAAAAAAAAATAACTCTTGTAAATTTTTGTGGCACAATATTCTCGATTGATTGTACTAAATCGTCCAAAGTGAAACTTGCATATTTCTTCCTTATGATTTTTGCGTGTAACCAGAGTTTTCTCCATGCCGAAGTCAATATTGCGAAAGCTTTCTCGCAGAGAAAAATTTGCCAATACGTAAAAATGATGAGGAAGCAATAATGCAAGTTCCAATTTTTACCACCTTTTTTTTTAATCATCTGACAGCATTATTTGTGCTTTGTGACGTTTGAACGTGTAACCGAAAAATGAGTTTTAAATCGTCGGCAAAAAATCGGTGTATTTAAAAAAATTACTTCATAGCCAGAGCGATCGTCATAGCATCGGCTGTGTAAAGTGTCTGAGCTTTGTGAGATTTCATCATGGCAACTCGAACTTTTCCATCCGCCAGGCCAATTACAATCGGACCGTCCAATGGCCATACCATACAAGTCACAGCCGAACTCTGACCAAATTTGTTGCATATCACTTTTTTCTCGCCCCATTCCTCGCCAATTTTGTACACGTAAACGATATTGTCGGTTTGTCCAACGGCTATTTTCGTCGAATCGGGCGAGAATGCAATAGCCTTTACGAGATAACTCTTCTTTCCGTGCTGTAAGATTCGAGAAAATCGATATTATAAAATTTTACAAATGTCACGTAGGCTTTGGGGAACGTATCGTAACCGCTGATACCGAAAAAAACGTTGTTTCTGAAGATTTTTAACGTGATATCACGAGCCACGATTATTTTTACTTTGTAATTAAAGATTTTTGTGATTCATTGTGTAGTCTTGCAAAAATATTGTAACTTTATTGTCATTTAATTGCCATTCAAACGTTATCCGCTGATAAATTCGTCCGGCAAAGAGAAAATGTACCTTTGAATCGGCGGGTTTTGTCACAAATCTGTCTTTCTTCGTTCCCGTCTCGTCGAAAAGATAAATCGATCTGTCGGCGAGCGCAACAGCGAGTTTTAGATTGTTCGGTGACCACGCTATACCAACAACGCGATTTTCGAAATCCTGCAAATTTTATTTCAATTCCATGAATTTGGAGATTACGATAAATGCGTTCGTGAAATGTGCGAGCACACTGTTAATAGTGCGTATTTTACAAAATCTTTAGTATGACAAACAAATTCGTTATCGTTACTACTAAACTTTAGTTGATTTAAATTTGTCAATAACTCTATCGAGTCTACTATTTATTTGTCCTTATTAAATCTAAATTTCACTAAACTTAAATTTCATACATTTGACAACTACACTTTGGCCAATGAGACAATCTCTATTCTTAAAATTCAATGAAAGATTCATGCCACTCACGCTAGCAGGCAGAATAGATCCTAAATATTTAACTATCATTGTTGAACAGAAAAAGTATGTAAAAAAAAAAGAAACAGTAACTGTACAGAGCTGTATGTGCAGCAGACTGAACGGAAATATCTGTCGGTGACGTTTTTCGAGAATTGGAGGATAAAGGAAGTGTTTGTACATTTTAAGTTGCCTGGCAACCCTCCCACTGCGTTAAATCATAATTCACGATCAGACGTTCGATCGTTTCATATTTGTTAAAAGAACGCTCAATTTTCTAACATTGTTTATCCAAAATCTCGTGCATAAATTGACTTCGGTCCTGTGAATTGCAGCATATATTGTTAATCAACGAAAAACACTGATGCCAACGTATTTGCAAAAACATTATTAATTGTTAAAGGTCCTTTAGTATTTTTTTGCTTGAAAGAATAAAATACCCTTCGGAAAGTGACACAAACCAGTTAATATTTTTTTTACTAATTCATTGATATAAATTTTTTTTTTCTCGATTAAGACCACACGCTGTAAAAATCACAATTGACCGTGGTCAATTTGTGCCCGAGACATTGATATAAATGATGTTAAAAATTTAGCAGTCATTGGACCAGCATAAAAACCGCTTAAATCCGCTCCTGAAAATTTTACATTAAAATTCCATAGGACATTCGACCGATCGAATTTCTCATGTTTAATACAATATAAACTCCGTGAGACCACACAGATCAATGACTCATTCTTTGTTCTTGACCTATTTGACCTCCGGTGCGCACCCTCGCCGTATCTCAGGGTCGTCGTTGCGCCGTCTTGTGGCCGGAGACAGAACTTTAGGCATCGACAATAAAACATTACTAAAGATGGGCAGCCTTATAAGATTTTACAACTCTCAACAATGCTGTAAAACTAAGTTTACAGGCCGAAAAGTATAGATAACGGAAAATATACTTTTTAAAATCGAGCTAAACGAAGGAAGACTTATAAACGTAAATAATGCAATTATAGAAAGAGATTTCGGTGTTTATGTCGAGATAAATGATAATTTTCAACCATCATTATTATCAACAATCGATAATGAACGTGTCTCCGAATCTAAAAACCTAAAAACATGAAGAAAAAAAACGTTACACTTTCGCAAAACCCTGAGAAAATAATAAAAAACGTTAAGAAAAAAGAGGTCTCTCGCCCGGTGAACCTTCGTACCGACGCGCGCTCGTCGTCCATTTTGTGAAACGGGTATTTTTAGTTCGTCGCAAAAAGTGCCGGGTCGTCCAGAGGGCAGAGTTGCGCGGTCGAAATTTCTGCGAATAAACATATTCGCCTGGAAGCAGAAACACTCGGGCCTGGATTGAGAAGGGAGTGGTATACAGTCTCCCAAAAGGGGTCGCTTCGGTATTGCTGAGAGGAAAAAAAGAGAAGAAAAGAAAGAAGAAAAAAAACACGAACGAAAGACAAAAAGACGAGAAAAAAGGATTGAGGGCTCTCCAGCCATAGCCGTTCTCTCATCCGAAGCGCGTTTGGCGTTGCGGCGCGATTGTCAATTGTACAAAATCATCGTGTGAATAAAAAAAAGTAATAATGGCACCGAGGGGCGAACCGACCGTCTACGATCTTGCTTATCGCGGACAAACCGCGGCTATTGCAATTCTGATAAACGAGAATGAAAAATTGAAGACTCAAACGGATCCTGTGGGTATTTTACAAGTTTTTCATCTTTCCTTTCAGCCCTTCGGCTTTCACGACCGAAGTAATATTGTTATTTTATTTTATTTTTTCGTTGTTTTCGATTTCTTTTTGCAGAATGGACGTATGCTGTCGCATTGGGCAGCTCTTGGTGGACACGACGATCTAATTCGTTATCTTCTCTCTCTTGGCGTTCCCGCTGATCCACCAGACGATGTAATTATATACAATTTCGTTCTTTTCCGTTTCTTTTTTTTTTTTTTTTCTTCTTTTTATTTTCCTTTCCCTTACATCAAATTATACCGGTCTAGCCGTTGTTCTCCCTCCCTCGTCTCCCAGGACCAAGCTTTGCGTCTTTCTCGTTCCTGTCATACGCGTTTTTGTGTACATGCGCGTATATAGATGCGCAGTAAAGAACGCTCATGTTATTATCATTATTATTGTTAATTTATTCAAATGGCTTGAACGAGTAGTCGGTATTTGTTGCATGTGTCGTTTGGAATGAAAATTTATGATAGACTGTTTTATCGACAAGATTTTTAATGTAGACTTTGCCGAAAAGAATAATGGCATTTCACGATGTTCGCAAGATAATGGGCATTCGTGAGATGCGCTATCGATTTTCTAAAAGTTACGTTACAAATTCGAAAATCATGAAAGACGTCGATTAAAAATTGCAATAGGTAATTTTTTTTTTTTTTTCAAGGTTTTCAATGAGATCACACGAATTCAAGGGATCAATAAAATTTGTCGAATTTTCGTTCTCTCGTCGATCTCAGCAGAATCTTAAGGTAGTAGTCTGTCGACTTAAGCCGATTTTCATGTCTTTTTTTGGAGGGCGTTTTTTTTTTGTCGGAAAATAAAAATGAATCGTTTCGAATATTTAGGATGTTTTTATTTACATATTAGAGATACAAAAAAGAAATTTTTTGAAAAAATTTAATAGTTTATTATTATTAATAAAAATGTAATAGTTTATTAATAATAATAAACTATTGAATTTTTTCAACAAATTTTTTTTTGCATATTTGGAATCGTTTTGGATATTTAGGATGTTTTTATTTACATATTGAAGATACAAAAAAAAAAATTTTTTCAAAAAATTTTTTTTTTTGTATCTTCAATATGTAAATAAAAACATCCTAAATATCCAAAACGATTCATTTTTATTTTCCTACAAAAAAAAACGCCCACCAAAAAAGACACGAAAATCGGCTTAAGTTACCAGACTACTACCTTAAGGGTGCCGGGCGACTCTCAAATTAAACAATATCGGAAAATATGGTAAATTTTTTTAAATGTTTCTGTACTGGGGTCTACGTATTAAGCTCATGAAATTTCAAGGTCGACCAGTTTCACAGAACCTCGTAAATGAATCTTAAAAATATCACTTACAATAATTGATTTCTTTTTTTTTTTTTTTTTACATAATTTATGGACCCAAGCTTGTTCAAATTGACGACCATGATAGTTGATAAAAAGAAAAAATTGTTCAAGCTGAAACGACTATTGATTAAACAAAAAATTTCCCATAATCCTCTATATGAACAATTTTAATTTCTTAAAAATTTCAAACATTCAAATGATTCCCCTCAAGCGCTTTAAAAATAAAAAATAAAACCGTAATTGCATTTTTTTTTTTGTTTCCAGACGAACATGACTCCTCTGATCTTGGCCTCGTCGGCGGGTCACGAGAAAGTCGTAAAATTATTGCTGAACGAGGGAGCGAATCCGAACGAGAAGACCGACGACGGTCACTCGGCGTTGCAATACGCGGCGAGTAAAAATTGGGCGAGCGTGTGCGCTTATTTGATGGAAAAAGACGCGGACATTAATATCACCGACAAGCGAGGCGCAACGCCCCTTCATCGTGCCGCTTCTAAAGGAAATTTGACGATCGTTAAGATGCTTCTCGAGCATGGAAAACGACTGAACATTGGTAATTGCGGATAGTTCGCAATTCAAAACCGAAATGCGAAATTTACAAAACTCTGACCTTGCCTTTGTAATTGAGCCGTGTTTTTTTTTTCATTTTTTTCTCGCCCCGAAATTTATGACACAGCGATTAAAAGAAAAGATTATTTTATTGTTTATTTTGAGTAAAAAAGTTTAATGACAAATTTTGGGGTCTCCGAGACTTCAGAGTGTTAATCAAGAGTCAAGGAATGCGTGAAGTATTCTTGAAGGAGGGTTCGTTCAAACGTTGGGAATCAGTTGAAATTTATTGACGATATTCCACGGGGAACTACAAGTTTCTATGCAAAATTTCAAATCTATCGTCCACGCAGTTATCAATTAATTATTGAACTTGTACTCTTGTACGCGAGCAACAGCTAAAATCATCGTGATATTTGATGCAACGATCAGTGACAACGGTAAAAATGTTAACGAATTATTTCGATCAGTTTTCATAGAATTCTTAATGTTTTTACCGTCGTCATTGAATCGTTGCGTCAAATATCACGATGATTTTTGCTTAAAGTTCAATAATTAGTCGATAACCGCGTAGACGATAGATTTGAAATTTTGCCTAGAAACTTGTGGTGCCCTATAGAATATCCTCAATAAATTTCAAGTGATTCTTAAAAACTTTGAACGAACCCCCCTTCATGCATTCCTGAACTCTTGATTAACACTCTGGGCTCTCAGAGACCCCAAGATTTGTCACTAAACTTTTGTACTTAAAATTAGCAACAAAATGAGAAAAAAAAATTCTTCCACAACGACTTAACGAATTATTTCGATCCATTTTCACAGAATCCTTAAGTCATCGAGGAGATTTTTTACGAAAACTGAAATGTCTACATAATTATCGAGAAATTGAAAGAAAAAAAAAAAAAAAAAAAAATCGAACAATTCGGTTTATAGAGCAATGTACGCTCGGAATTTCGTGACGTGGATCTCTCGCACGCTTCATCGTTCTTGAAGGCCCATTTTCCGTTTTTATTTCATTTCCCTCTATTCCAGATCAATCCGACATGTACGGAAATTCAGCGTTGCATTTGGCCTGCGAGGAGGATCGTTGCGAGGTCGCGAAGCTTCTCGTGTTCAACGGTGCGAACATCGAGATGACGAACAAGGAGCGTAAGTCGCCGCTCGAGCTCGCTAATCCAACATTGGCACGTCAAATTTGGGAGATCAAAGCTAAGATGGGGTAAAAAAAAAAATAAATAATTGAGCGCCCCGACGATCAAACAAATGATAAACACTACTTAAAACAACAATATACGATTTCAATGTTTATTGTAGTTTCTTTTGTATATCTATATACGCAATCGACCATTTATGTTCAATCCATATAAAACGTATCAAAAAAACCTTTGCTGCACTCCGTTTTCAATTCACAACTCCCTCCGATCGATTCCTCCGTTCTTTTTTTGTTGTATTATTATCTTTTTTTTTTCTACTACTCCGTTAAATGCTTTTCGTCGTTACGAAGAGCACGTTCTCCGCTCGGCTGCAATCAAACGTTTCACAAACGTGCGAAAGCTCTGCTCGTTCTATTTTTCTTTTGCATCGCAAATTTCGCCATCGACGAACGCGTCGAGTGTCGATTCCCTTTACTCTTCGTCTTGATCGTCTTATATACACAATTCGCAACTTTACTAAAGAATTGCTGGATCAAGAGATCGAAGGACAGGTAAGTGGTCTTTGATGATTTTTCGTTTATTTTCAAGAAAAACTTTGTTGAAATAATACTTCGCCTATATGCTTCGCTTTGATTACTCGTTTCGCCATCTCCGGATCCATCAAACTTCACGATAAACGAGAAAAAAAAAAAAAAACCTTTGCCTCGAGAGTGCGCTAGGAGTAATTGTGACATTTTCACGTAATGCGATAGTTCGGTTTTTTGCTTCAGTTTAAACAAATCATTTTGCATTTTATTTCAGTGAACAAGTTTAAGAGTTAAGCACGGTTTACGAACACAAATTAATGTTTTCGTCACAAAAAAATATCACATTTTCACCGTGTATCACAATTATCCTAGTTAACCCCCTACGTATTAACGATTTCGCTCACAAACTCCCTTTTTTTTTCATTCAATTCACATGATTTTGTTTTTTTTTCTTCTTCATTGTAAAGGCCTATATATATATATGTATATATATATATATAATTAATCTATATACGTGAATATATAGATTCATGCGAATAAGTCTTGAAAAATATACTAGCTCTCGCATTATACCGTGTAAAAAAAATGCCCCGAGGATACAAAGAATTTTTCATAAAATTCTTACAAAAATGCGCATACAAAATTTCGCTTTTTTCTTTTTTTTTTTCCGATTCGATCGTACTACATTGTATAACTCCGTCGACGGGTCAATTCGGTTGTAATTGCTTTCATTCCATTAACGCGGTCAATGATCAACGATGCTCAAAGTACGGTAAAACTCATTCGTAAAAAACAAAACGGAATCCCTCCAACTTTACGTTACAAGCGAGAAAACAACGGCCAATACTTTTAAGTACAATAAAAAAAAAAAAGAAAATAATATTGGATTCACTTTTTATTAGCTTTCGTTTCTTTTTTTTCCCGTCTCGAATGCAACGTATAAAACTTGAGAAGAGGAAAGCTTACTTTCTATGTTCAATTAAATATATATATATTTTTTTATATATATAATGCCAAAAATATGTATGTAAATGCATGTGCGGGTACATGTAAAAAAAAAAGAAAAAAACATTTTGTCTCGTCTCGAAGAATCCATGATGCTTGACAGAGAAAAAAAATAATAATAATGCTTAGAACGTACGGAACAGAAAATACTGGGAGAAACTAAATCTTGAAACGTAAAAAAAAAGAAAACTTTTTAAGAAGTAAATTTTATAACTCGGTAATCATCGTTGAGGTTTTTGCTGTTTTTTTTCTTTTCAACTTTTTGTCTCTCCTCCGCTCTTCGTGTATAATTAGTTAATTATTAAAATAATTAACGATTACCGTAAATAGTATAATAGCGGGATGATGCTTGTTTCGCAATAATATAGTAGTAATAAAATAATATTATAATAAACGTTAATGACTTACGATCTACCTAAGTGTGTTATTCGTGTAATCTTATTTATGCAGCAACCTGCCATGCTTTTTTTTTCTGTTCATTCCCGTGTCCTTCTTTTTCTCATTCCCGCTCTCGTATCTTCCTATTTTTTTTTTCCCTCTCGCTCCATAATCGTTTTCCCCGAATCGCAATTTACAAATTCAATTGCGTCCTGTTTTTCGCTTCGTTCTCGTTTTTTTTTTTTTTTTTTTTTCATCATTTTCTTTCTCTTGCATTAGAACCGCTCGGCGGTTAGTTAGTAAGCTGTAAAGTTATGTACACATTCTTTCAACACTTTCTCTTGATGGCATCTTGTGGGAAGTGGTAATATATATATTTCTACTTGAAAATATAAAAAAAAAAAGGAAAATAATCGCTTTTATTTGTCTTGCTCGTTCGCCCGAGTCCATAATCTCGGAAGCGGGTGGAGGGCTCTCTCGCGTGTTATTGCCAAACTGAGACCAGCAACGCTCTTATTCTCTCGAACAACCGATGGATTGGTTTTTCATTTTTTTTTTTTTCCGGTACGACTTCGTCAGGCACGTAAACGTATGCACGTGTTTTTTTTCTTTCTTAACTGACGATTTTTTTTTCTCGCGTTAATCAGACGATCTATTATGCGTTATAAAGTTATTGTTGCATATTTAGAAGAAAAAAAAAGAAAATAAAATAAAAAATAGGGCGCCTCGTTTCAGTTTACGCTCTCGTCGCCGTCCATGCTCTCGTCTTGCGTGGTTAGATCGTCGCCCGAACCACCGGTTTGCACTGACCCCCGTTTCGTCAGTCTCGTCAAGCTCAGACTTATCGGAGCTCCGCCGCGTCTGGAAAACAATTTAAATGCACACTGTATTACGTTTTTCCTTCGAAAATTGGCTTGGAATACTCGAAACTTTAATCGTTCGTTTACCTGGGAGACGGATTACTTGTTATATACACATTTTAACATGCAGAAGGGTTTTTTTTTGTGGATAGGAGATTCGTCACGTGGGAAATTGTTCATTCTTTTTTCTTCGATCCCTGTATCGGTAATTAGGACGATTAATGAGGCGTCAGAAGATTCAGAAAGGTGGAAATTGATTTGTTTTTTAATTTTTCATTTTCGGTTTTGAAAAATTGCAATAAAATGGCAGTTAGACGATAAAAATTGTAATTACTTCGTGTTGTAGCAGTGTTGCATTGAAAATTGGACGATTTTTATTCTAGCAACATAGAAGAGAGCGCAAGTGTGGAAATTCGGTACTAAATAATTTTTAATTGATTTCATCTTATCGTCAGTTATTATTCCAATGGGATAATTTTGCTTTGAGGATCGAATTTTACAGGATTATCGTCTTTCATCTAGTCCAGAAAAAAAGAAAAAAAAACGACAAAACTTACCTGAGTTTGGTTTTGAGATTGGCAACTTCGCGAGTCAAATTTTCGTGTGATTCCACCATTTCCTCCATTTCCCTCTTGGCCTTGCGATTAATAACTTTTTTCTTGCTGAGCTCGTCCTCGGTGTCGTCGAGCTGTTTCTTAAGTGTTTTAACACGAATATTAGCCTTTTCAACCTGTTCCTTGTACTGTTCGGCATTTCTCCTCTCGTCCTCGAGCTGAAGACCCAATTCCTTCAATTTCTTATCCAATTTACGATTAATTTTTTGCTGGGCCAGACGTTCCTTCGCCTCGGTCTCGAGTTGTTCGTCGAGATTCGAAATTTTCGATTCCAATGCCTGTATCGTTGCTTTAGTTTTGGCCCGTTGATTGGTCTCCAATTCCGCGAGTTTAGCCTTCAATTCTTTGTTCTGTCGTTCGAGCAACAATCGTTGAGATTCGAGTTTTTGCGTCGCGGTACGTTCGGTCGCGAGATCGGTGGTCAATTGTTCGACGGTTATTTGACTCTTGCGCGCGCGATCAGTGAGAATTTCGCCGTTCGACTGTTCCTCCTCGAGTTCCTCCTCGAGGGTGGCAATTCTCGCCTCGAGACGTCGTTTCTCATCAAGCATAAGTGTACCCTTGTTGGCATTATTGTTAACCTCTTCCTGTAACTCGTCTCTCTCGTTCTCGGCGACGCGCTTAGCTCTCTCGCTACTAGCCAAATCCTCGGTCATTTGTAACAGATCGGCCTCCAATGATTTCACCTTGCGTTCGGCTTCTTTCGCCCCCGACGCCAATTCGTCCCTCGCCGAGCGCGCCTCCTCCGTCTCTCTCGTACAATCCTTGATCTGTAATTGTAATTTTTTCAATTGTTTCAAAGCGTCCTCCTTAAGTTTATTGTGCATCTCCAATTGTTGCTCGATGTCTTTGTAATCGGCCTCCATTTTTTTACGAGCGGCTATCGCCGCCGCTCGCTGTTTCCTCTCGTCCTCGAGTTCCGCCTCCAAATCTCGCAATTGTTTCACGAGAACCCGACGTTTTTCCTCCGCCTGTTCCTCCTTAGCCTGTAATTCACGATCGAATTGCGCCTTCAACGCTTGCATATTAACCTCGAGCCGTAATTTCGCATCCTCCGTGCACTGTAACTCGTCCTCGAGCTCCTCGACCTGCGATCTTTGCTCGGCCAATTGTTGTTCGAGAACGCGCTTAGCCTTTTCCAATTCGTGAACATTTTTATCCGCCGTACCTTGATTATTAACGAGCTCGTCCAGTTCCGCCTGTAAGCCACGTCTGCCGCGTTCCAATTCCTCGACTTTGTCATTGAGCTCGTCGAGCTCGCGCGACAGCGACAAAACTTTAGTCTCCTTTTCGCGCGCCTCCCGTTCCGCCGTGTCACGTAATTCCGCAAATTTCTCGGACACCGCTTTCTCCTCGGCCAGTACTTTGTCGAAATTTTTCTGTTTCTTCTCGAGCTCGACAACTTTCGATCTCTGTACCTCAAGCTCGATCGTACTGTCCTCGAGTTCGGCTTGAATTTTTTTCTTCGATTTATCAAGTTTGTCGTTAGCCGCTTTCAGCTCCTCCACCTGTCTCAGCAACGCTTCCATATCTTTCATGACGCGTTTACGGGCCTCTTCCAAAGCGGCAGCGGCCTCAGCCTCGTCGTCGCCGCGTTTTTTCGCCTCCGCCAATTGTACGATCAGACTTTGCGATTGTTTTTCCAACGCGCGTTTAGATTCCTCCTCCTCCTCCAATTGATCGTGTAGCGCGTCCTTTTCGCTCTCGAGGGCGCGTAATTTCGAGCTAAGCGCCAATTTTTGTTTCGTCTCCTCCTCCAATTGTTGTTGCATCTCGTTGAATTGCGATTCGAACGTTGTCGATGCTTTAATCGCCGCCGATGCTCTCAATTCAGCGGTTTCCAACTGTTGCGACATGCTCTCGACCTCCTGCTGTAATTTCGTCACTCTCTCGAAGATTTCCTGTTTCGTGCGCTCGACCTCGTTGAGCTTTGCCGTTATTTCGGCCAATTGTTGTTCGGCCTGTTTACGACGACGATCGGACTCCTGTCTGCTCGCCACCACCGAACGCAATTCCGTCGCTAAATCAGCGCTCTCAGCCTCCAATGTACCTTTTGACTTTTCCAAGCCGGCTTTAGTCTTCTTAAGCGCGTCCATCTGTTCGTTCAGTACGGTAAGTTCTTGGGTGTGTTTGTGACGCATGTCTGCCAAAGTGCCCTCGTGCACCGACGTTTCCTCCTCGAGATTTTTCTTCAACGTCGCCAATTCTTGTTCCCTCTTACTGCGTAATTCTTGTTGGGCCGCCGTTGTATCCAACGAATCGAGTAATTCGTTCTTGAGCGCCTCGAGTTCCTCGTTCAAATCGCGCTTCAACTTTTCGGCCTTGCTTCTCGCGCCCTTTTCCGCCTCAAGATCCTCCTGCAGTTCGGCCAATTGTGACTCGAGTTCTCTCAGTGCTTTTTGTGCTTGCGCTTTAGCGGCAGCCTCGTCGTCGATTTTCAACATCACTTGATTCAATTCCTCGTCCCGTTTGCCCAATTGTAATTGTAACTCTTCGACCTGTGTCTTACGCTCTTGTATCTGTTCCTTAAGATCGGAAACTTCGGTCTCGACCTTTCTCTTCGATCTATCGACCTCCTGACGTTGCTGATGATCCTTGAGTAATCTCTCCTCGAGATCGGCTATCGTAGCCTCGTGTTTTGATTTTAATTTCGCCAAATGTTTAGCCTTCTCCTCCTCCTCGGCGAGCGTCTGCGACAAATCGTTGGCCCGTTCCTCGAGTAATTTTTTCTCCTTGTGCAACTTTTGATTAGTATCGTCGGACAGCGCCAAATCCTCCTCGAGCTTTTTTATCTTACCGTCGCACTGAACCTTCTCGAGCTGTAATTTCTGACGCGAGGCCTCTTCCTCCTCCAGTTGTTCCTCAAGATCGCTTATATTCAATTGTAACTTTTTCTTCTCCTGATTCAGCGCCGTGCTGCGTTCCTCCTCCTCCTCGATTCTCGCCTCAAGATCGTGCAATATTTCCTCCAATTCCTGCTTCCTCGCGGCCAAACGGGCTCGCATCTCCTCGGCCTCGGCGCAAAGTTCAACCTCGGCCTGCAACTGTTCCGCGAGCATCGTCTTCTCCTCGATTGCCTGCTGATACTTTCTCTCGTATTCCTGCGCCGAGTGCAATTGCATCTCGAGCTTGTCCCTGACTTGCTTCAATTCGTCCTCCTTCTGCGTCAATTTCTCTTCCTGCTTCGTAACTTCGAGCAACGGCTTTACCTTCGTGTACAATCGCCACCATTGCCAATTACGTAGTTTCAAGTAGGCCGCACAATTTCTCTGTATGATACGTATCGCGTTTAGTTGTTGCAAGCGCTTTTGATAATTACGACGGGCGAGAAAGCCACGGCAGAAAGCCTGAAAATTAACGATCAAATCGGTTATCTTGTAATCTCTCTCCTCCTCGAGATGCGCGAGAACACCAGCGCGAAAGAATATTTTCGATTGTCCGACGCGATAAAGATTCGGATCCAATTCGAGCGCCTGTATCATCTTTTCGCACGCTTTTTTACCGTCCATAAAGCCCTTTGGTATCACATTAGGCGTGAGCAGTTCGTAACGTTGACGAAACTCTTGAAAAGGTATACGATTTGGAAAGCCCTGTCGGCATATACGTATACCCTCAAGTACACCGTTACATCTCAATTGATCGAGGACCAACGGCGCGTCAATTTTTCCCGCTCTTTTCTCGTGATTCGGTATGATGCACCGAACGAAATTTGGATTTGTATTGCGCAACGTGACCATAAGTTTCGCCAATTGTTCCTTGTACAATTGCGAGACCGTGCGAAACATTCCTTTTCTCGTTCTAGCGCCAAATTGCGTGTCGGTGAGTGCCTGCTGCGCCATACCAACGATCTCCGCGTCTTTCCATATATGACAGACAAACGGATCCTGCGACGCTTGCAACAAACTCACGATATTCTCGTTCAACGGATCCATATTTTTCATCAACCATTTTGCCGCCGAATAATCGACCTTGCCGGCATAATGGATTATCGCAAAATCGGCGATACCGCGAAAATCCGTTTTCATAAATTTCGGATGTACACTGTGGGCGCCGACGAGCTTCTCGACGAATGTTTTGTCGTTCGCTTTTGGGAACCAGCATTCCTCGTCCAATAGCGCCATTATGCCCATTGGCTTGTCGATCAGATCTATCGTCGGTTGTAGATCGAGGCCGAAATCAATGAATTTCCATTCTATACCCTCGCGCTGATATTCCTCCTGCTCCAGAATAAACATCGTGTGATTGAACAATTGTTGCAATTTCTCATTCGTATAATTGATGCACAGTTGCTCGAAGGAATTGAGCTCGAATATTTCGAAACCGGCCATATCGAGTATACCAATGAAACTCGCGCCCTGTCTCTTTGTACGATCGAGGGAACGATTAATACGATTGACCAACCAACGGAACATACGCTCGTAACAAGCCTTCGAGATCGCTTCTACCGCAAATTCAACTTGCTCTTTGGTTTGCGCCTTTGTCACAAAGTCGCGACCAACTTTTATTCGCGGTTTTAGAAAAGCCTTTGTCATCTCGGTGACGCTGAGACCGAGAAGATGCGATATCTTTTGTGCGACTGTGTTGTCGGGCAATGTTGCCTGATCGGAATTTCTCTCTTGACGAAATTGCATCGAACCGAACAGCATAACCGCCGACACGATACGAAATATCGAGGCAAAATCTTCGTTCGTCATGCCCATTATGTTCATCGATTTTACGGTTGACGCGAACTCAGCGGCATCGTCGACGCCGGGAACCGGCAATGCTCCGTTCGATAAGAACGGATAGAGCTTCGGATCTTCCAGTATAAATTCCTCTGTAAATGAAAAAAATAACGCGAAAAATTAGGAATTTTTAATAATCTCGTGTTGTAATATATTATTTTATTTTTTTTCATCTTTCGGGCCAATTTTTTTGGCTTCCTCAAAGTTTTCAGTATTTAAGGGCGGGGTGAGGGTTTTCACTTTCGAAAAATCGATTTTTTTTTTGTCTTATCTCATTGTTTAACATTTCAAGAATATGTCCTTAAAATTTTTAACCGATCTAAGCAATATTCTTGAAGTTATTGTCTTATTAATCTCCTGGCCTTTAAGGGGGGGGTAAGGTTAATTGGTACGAAAAAAAGGCATGTTTTTGGGATTTTTTTGCGACGACGCAGTTAAAATCTCTTTATTAAAACTAATGGTACAGTAAAATATGACATTCGAAGAATATTATATAAAATTTTCACGAAGAAATATTAAAAAATACGGCAATGGCAGCAATTATTCGGACGTGTCTCGGAAAAAAGTAGAATTGCGGTGTCCCTCATAACTTGGTGCTGGATCATCTGAAATGAAAAAAATTGAAGTTCATTTGTTAGCTAATAGTTTTCCCCAGGTAACGCTGGGAGGGTTTTTTCGAAATTTCAATTTTTCAATTTTTTGGAACATTTTGAAGGGAAAAACGTGATTTTTTTTTTTTTCGTAAAAATCGCGTTTTTCCCTTCAAAATGTTCCAAAAAATTGAAAAATTGAAATTTCGAAAAACCCTCCCAGCGTTGCCTGGGAAAAACTATTATCCAACAAATGAACTTTCATTTTTTCATTTCAGATGATCCAGCACCAAGTTATGAGGGACACCGCAATTCTACTTTTTTCCGAGACACGTCCGAATAATTGCTGCCATTGCCGTATTTTTTAAAATTTCTTCGTGAAAATTTTATATAATATTCTTCGAATGTCATATTTTACTGTACCATTAGTTTTAATAAAGAGAGTTTAACTGCGTCTCGACAAAAAAATCACAAAAACATGCCTTTTTTTGTACGAATTAACCTTACCCCCCCCCCCCCCCCCCCCCCCCCCTAACGCTATACCTCTAACAGCTGCGGGCGATCGGGCAAAACTACTTTTTCAAAGTCCGTGTTCACTGCCATTTAAAAACTACTTGACCGATTCATTTCAAACTTTGTACACATTTTCTACATATAAAATACCTCCCCCCAACGTTTAGTTAAATTTTTTTTTTTTCACATTAAGGGTGTTTCCCACCCACAAAATTGCGGAATTTTTCGTGGAAAATAACAGTTCGCACTTTAGATGGCCGTCGAAAATTTGTAAATGAAAAAAAAAAATTATCAGAGAACGTTGGGGGGAAGATTTGATTATAATTTGACTAAATTTTCATGGTTTTTCAGTTTCAGATAATTTCCGGCCGAGTTATAGTGAACACCGCAAATTGTTTTTTTTTTCCAAGACGTTCTGGGGGAAGCTCCGTTACGGGCTTATGCTTCAATATTTCTGCATGAAAAAAATTACACAACATTGTCAAAAGTATGCTCAATAATGTACAAAAGGTTCGAATAAAATTGCTCAATCCATATTTGAGAAAAAAAATCGCAAAAAAAGTGTTTTTGTCTTCTTTTCGAACTTTTTGCGCGTGTGTAATATTTCTTTCTCGTTAAATCGAGTAGACGATTAAACTTACTCTTCTGTTCGGGCGACGCGCCCGCCAGTAATTGATAAAATATGTGAAAAGTCCTTTCGTCCTTGGCCTGACGAATGGCACGTGATTTTTCGAGAAGATACGTCTCAATATTAGCGCCCGCGATATAACCCGAAGCGTCGAAATTGATCCTGATGAATTTTCCCTATAAAGAAGAGATTAAAAGAAAACGTTAAAAATACCGACGAGATCTCTCGTGAAACGCGTATTTGCGCGGTTGTGAAATTGAATTTCTTACGAAACGAGATGAATTATCGTTCTTCACTGTCTTTGCGTTACCGAACGCCTCGAGTATCGGGTTTGCCTGTAAAAGTTGTTGCTCCAATTCGCCCTGCGAGATAAACGAGAAAATACGAATTTAGTCTCAACGTCGGATAAAACGAGTAACGATCAGAGATGAACAAAATTCAAAATTAACGATTGCATGACAAAAATCTGCAAATTCAAATTACACTCAATGCATTATTGATTTTTCGAATAAGATCAATAGATTAAATTTCCATTTGGGGCGTCGTAGACGGTGACGCGAAAATTTTGAAGATAAAATCCGCAAAATTCCAATATTTACGTGTAATGTGAAGAAAAAAAAAAAAAATGTAAATTTTGCTCGTCTCTGAAGATAAAACTTCCAATGTCCCCCTAAGACATTACAAATTCAACTCGCACCACCGTTAAATTCACTCACGCATGTAAACATTCTCTCGGTCATTACCGCAAATTTTTCCGAGGCGCTCCCAGATCCCTGGTTCGACCAAGCATTGGGAAGACATTGTTATTCTTTTTAATTTTTTTTCTATCGGGATATGTTAGTAATCAATTGGATTGTTTTTTGGTTAGTTTAAGCATTAACGTGTAAAGACAGCTGATTGAACAAAAAATTAATTCATTCTCGAACACACAGTGCAAAAAAAAAATTTATCGGACATTCGACAAAGCACATAAACAGATATATAATTTAAGTCCATGAAAAAAAAGACGAAAAAAAAAAAAAATGCATTGCTCTTCACCGAGCTTCATTGGACTTACTATTATTAAGGCTGGACTTGGGGTCTAGATGGTGTCCATGGATAATCAGCACCGAAAAGAAAATCAATTTTCATCGTAAGATTATGAAATTGGAGAGGAAGAAGAAAAATATATATATCTCAGTCTCCGTACGCGAGATTTAATCAAATATATATTTTTTAAATCACGCACACCCAAGAGAGAGAGAGAGAGAGAGAGAGAAAACGAGTATGATGCACGCTCGTTAAATTCTTCCTCGATAAATCACGTATGGCGATTAAAGAAAAAAAAGTATATATACAATAAAATTTCTTATCACAGTCGCAAAGTCCATCTTCTCGCAAACTTGCCTATTGTCATCGACTATCGTAGGATAATAAAAATGTAAAAAAAAAAAACAATCTTTTGTCTCGCGAGCACTTTGCGTCTGTGGGGGCAACGTAATTGATTCAAATAGTCTCTTCTGGCACAGATACGGCGAAGACCGTTTATCTCGAGAAGAAGAGAGAGAGGAAAATAAAATATGAAATAGCAACATCCCAAAGAAGTACAGAGCTTTTTTTGGCGTTTGACTCACTCGTACGTTATAAACGTGCCTCGCGCGACAGACGAGGATAAAACGAGTCTTACTCACTAGCCTCATCCTCCGAATAAGGCCCTTCTCCGTTCACGATCGTCCGGACGAAGCCACTTTATTTCGTAATCTCACGGACTAAGAGCTAATACCAGCTATATATGTGTTAATATAGATTGGGACTTTGCGTCGAAATGTATTAGAGAGAATATCCACGTTTTTTGTTTTTCTTCAATAGAATTGTGAGAAATGAGTTTTCGTAATGGTAGTTCACAACTGTGTTTCGTATTGGAACGGTCGTTTTGATAATTTGATCTAATCAAATTTTTTTGGTTTTTCATACCTTTCATATGGATATAGGATTGTAAAGAAAATCGTTGCTTTTCGACACGATCGTATATTTTTTTAACGGGGGGGTAAGGTTTTTCACTTTCGAAAAATCGAATTTTTTTTTGTCTTATCTTATTGTTTAACATTTCAAGAATATGTCCTTAAAATTTCAAACCGATCTAAGCAATATTCTTGAAGTTATTGTCTAATTAAGGGAGGGGTAAGGGTTTCAGCGTTAAAAAAAACACTTTTTTTGCGATTTTTTTTCTCCAATTTGGATTGAGCAATTTTATTCGAACCTTTTGTACATTATTGAGCATACTTTTGACAATGTTGTGTAATTTTTTCATGCAGAAACATTGAAGCATAAGCCCGTAACAGAGCTTCCCCCAGAACGTCTTGGAAAATATTTTTTTCTTTACTTTTTTACTTCATAAACTTTAGACGCGTTTTTCTCAAAACTACTTTTTCAAAGTCCGTGTTCACTGCCGTTTAAAAACTACTTGACCGATTCATTTCAAACTTTGTACACATTTTCTACATATAAAATACTTCCCCCCAACGTTTAGTTAAATTTTTTTTTTTTACATTAAGGGTGTTTCCCACTGACAAAATGGCGGAATTTTTCGTGGAAAATAACAGTTCGCACTTTGGATGGCCGCCAAAAATGTTTAAATGAAAAAAAAAATTATCAGAGAACGTTGGGGGGAAGATTTGATTATAATTTGACTAAATTTTCATGGTTTTTCATTTTCAGATAATTTCCGGCCGAGTCATAGTGAACACCGCAAATTGTTTTTTTTTTCCAAGACGTTCCGGGGGAAGCTCCGTTACGGGCTTATGCTTCAATATTTCTGCATGAAAAAATTACGCAACATTGTCAAAAGTATGCTCGATAATGTACAAAAGGTTCGAATAAAATTGCTCAATCCATATTTGAGAAAAAAAATCGCAAAAAAAAGTGTTTTTTTTAACGCTGAAACCCTCAGCCCTCCCTAAAATCGATTCTTTAGTCTCGTGGGTTATTGAAATTCGTATTTTTAGCAAAAATTTTATATTTTTAAACGAAAAATCGAATTATTCACTGAAAATTTATATTTTTCTTAAAACGTCTGCACAATTTACATATACGCTAAAAATAAAAATTAAAGAACGATGATTGATCAGTACGACCATGAGACTTTTGATATTCAACTAGAAAGTCGATCCGACAGTCCCACGCATCGAAACTAAAAGTTTTTATACCTTCACTAAAATCCTTATAATTTTTTCCCGAAGTTTTTTATATATTTCAACGGGAATGATAAAAAAAAAAGTGCACAGCTTCTCGCTTCGACGATCGTTAAAAAATGTCTAGGTCCCTTATGCTAAAAATCGCGGTTAACGAATGTCCGATTTTTTCGTAAGGTGAATCCGACGGATGTGGTGTGTTTTTTTTTTCTCCTCAAGACCGCAAAAATCACCGGAATTGCATGTATGAATCATAATTGAAAGAACGAAAACAGAAAAAAAAAACCCCTGACTCTGTTTTTTTTACGTTCATGTCCTCGTTAATAAGATCGACGAATTAACAAGAAGTACGAAACGACGGGTAATAATTATTAAAACACGTTCTCAAATTTCCCTCAAGCGTGTAATTCGATGCATCAGCTGTTCGCGATTAACGTGATCACCGCTGATCCAGCGTTTCTTTTTGAAATTTTCTTTTAGTTTTTTTTTTTTTTCTTTTAACGTCGAGGAATTTCGTTGCGACGAGGGATTGGAGAGCGTTGAAAAAACGATAGTATTTCGAGAACAATCAACTTACAGCATTGGATTTTGGCTTTGACGCTGCCACGTAGGCCAAATACTGTATGACTTTTTTCGTATTTTCCGTTTTACCGGCGCCGGACTCGCCGGTACAGAGAATCGACTGATCCTCGCGATCTGAAAGAAAAAAGATATCGTAAAAAATCAATCATAGTTTGAAAACTTAAAAAAAAATTGTTTGCAAACATTTAAGAGGTTTTTTTTTTTCTATGTTCGTTGAAATTCTGTTGAGTGTCGATGAATCGTCAAAAATCAATGTTATTCTTCTAAACTTGTGAAAACAATTTTTTTTTTACTTGCGTTCGCTGTGCGACAGTAAAAATTGTCTAGTGAGAGAGAAAAAATAATGGAACGTGCCCACATTCGTATGGACGAGCACTTTTGTCGTACAAACGGATATATGACACCCACCAGGCTTCGAGAGAATCTCCATACGTCATTGAGTTGTGTACGAAACGATACATTTTTTTCATCACACTATAAAATTATTTTATTGCAAAATATTTCCTTATTGCTATATACGAATGTTGCGAATTCTCGTTCGAATTGTTTGTGTGTTTAATGATTTTTCGCTGACTGGCAAAAATGTCTCCTTAACGATCGACGAGGTTTGAAAGGAATATTCCATAGTTAAAAAGATAATAAGAACATTTTTAATTCGAAATAATGAGAAAATTTAATCTTACAGAGCTCTACACAAAACTCCGCTAAAATGAGTGGAAGAAGAAAAAAAAATTAGAAAACTCAACGAATTATCGCGAAAAATTCGTAAGATTCAAATTTTCGTTTAATTTTCGAATTTTTCTCTCTCACCATCGTTTCAACGTGAAGTTGTAGAAATTGAAACTTGCAAAATTTTCCACGATACTCGTAATATTCAATTTTTCGTTAAACGTTCCAGATTTTTTTTCAATCTCACCTCTTTCGGGTGAACAGAAAAAAAAAATGCTATTGCAATTAAGATCGAGTGAAATACCTTGAAGCATGGAGCGATAGGCTGTGTCGGTGATTGCAAATACGTGAGGTGGTACTTCGTGCCTCTTGATGCCCTTGTACCTCTCCATTATTTTTTCTGTATAAATCGGCAGCCTCTTGTATGGATTTACAACGACGCAGAAAAGGCCCGAGTAAGTCTGAAAAATGTGGAAGTAAAAAAAAAATTGTCAACATTAGATAACGAAGTGGATGTGATTTTTTTTTTTTTTCATACTGAAATTTCACGAATTCATGTAAATTGCTCGTGCGGCAATGCGCAACGTAAAACAACTCAATTTGCATCGATCCTAAAATAGAAAACGCGCGCGGGCATACCGTTCAGAGAAACATGGAGGAGAAAAAGAAAAAAACCAAACAGTCTCGGTCGTTAATCAGTCGTTATTAATTTTATGTATCTATCTCGCGTTACTCAGAATCGTCAACGCGATGTCAAACAAACACGTGAAAGTTGCGAATATTCAATTCTACGAATGATCGTGATCATGTACGTTACATAACGTTTTATGTAAATTTTTTTGGTATCATTTTTATTTACACAACTGATAGTTAACAAGACATTTCGAAAATTGAATTAAACCTCGATTGAGACGTGTGACCGCCACTTTGATTAAATTTTTAATTGCGATGATTGATTGCCACCGAGCAACGTCACGTTGTAGTCATTTCCAGACACCGATGCAGGGAATAAATAATGAAAATTCTCGAAATTCTCTGTGCAGTGATTTTTAATGTAATTAATTTTTTTTTTTTAATATATTTAAAAATTCGCAGTATATTGAATGGAAAAAAATGGAAAAAAACCTAGAATATTAAAAAATTAAAAAATCATTCGCAATCATTAAGAAAATTGGAGTACACTTCATAAACTTCATTTTTCATTCACGAAATATTGTTATTTCAACAAAATTACGTATTAATAACATTTATCGAGTTTTGAAAGGTGCAAAAAAAAAAATTGACTTCGATACCAATTGAATCGCATATGGAATGGAATTCTAATATCTTAAAAACCGTTCTAATAACGATCATTAGAAATGTTCTGGAATCCAATAAATTCAATTTTCACGCCCTTGAAACTGCAGGGCGTGACTTTCACAAAATGACGTCGAACGAAATGTGCAAAGTAATGAATTTTCCCATAAATATATTCGTATATTTATGTGAAGAAAAAAAAAGATTGACTGTCCACATACTCAACATTCTTCATCCTTCGAATTTGCAATTCTCATCTTCTCGTTATTTTTATTTACACAACTGATAGTTAACAAGACATTTCGAAAATTGAATTAAACCTCGATTGAGACGTGTGACCGCCACTTTGATTAAATTTTTAATTGCGATGATTGATTGCCACCGAGCAACGTCATGTTGTAGTCATTTCCAGACACCGATGCAGGGAATAAATAATGAAAATTCTCGAAATTCTCTGTGCAGTGATTTTTAATGTAATTAATTTTTTTTTTTTATATATTTAAAAATTCGCAGTATATTGAATGAAAAAAAACGTGAAATATTAAAAAATTAAAAAATCATTCGCAATTATTAAGAAAATTGGAGTACACTTCATAAACTTCATTTTTCATTCACGAAATATTGTTATTTCAACAAAATTACGTATTAATAACATTTATCGAGTTTTGAAAGGTGCAAAAAAAAAATTGACTTCGATACCAATTGAATCGCATATGGACGGAATTCTAATATCTTAAAAACCGTTCTAATAACGACCATTAGAACTGTTCTGGAATCCAATCAATTCAATTTTCACGCCCTTGAAACTGCAGGGCGTGACTTTCACAAAATGACGTCCAACGAAATGTGCAAAGTAATGAATTTTCCCATAAATAAATTCGTATATTTATGTGAAGAAAAAAAAAGATTGACTGCCCACATACTCGACATTGTTCATCCTTCGAATTTGCAATTCTCATCTTCTCGTTATTGCCAACAATCGGAAGATCGAGTTCCGGGACCCCCCAGTCATCGGGTGATTGGGGGAGGGATATTGAATCGACGTGAAGCACGAGACAGTTATTCGTAGAATTTTATCGTCGAATAATTCCGGACGATCAACCACGACCAAGAGAGTGCAAAAGTACCGGGAGAAAATCCATTGCCAACTTTTACTCGTCGTATAGTGGAATGTTAGAACGCAAATGACGTCACACGAGTGTACGATTATGCGTGCCGCAGTAAGTGAACTTACGAGATGGAGAATACGCGAGAGAAGAAACTTGACCTTTTTCTTTTTGTACAGTAAATAAATATATAAATTAAAAAAAAATAAGAATAAATAAAAAAGCAAAAATTTAAAGAAAATAAATATATAAATGAGAAATAATAAATAATTAAATATATAAAATCTATTAATCGATAAAAATGAAACGTTAACAATAATAATTCGTTTCATTACAAGTATCCTTGTAAAAAAATCATTATTTTGCTACAATAATGAGCTTCGCGATTACAAGTTTGAAAAATTCTGTTTTAGTTGGTTACTTTGATAAAAAAAAAAAAAAAAACATCTCGAAAATTCCAAAGAAAAGATTCATCTAAATAATTTTCTGTTTATTAAAAAAAAAAAATTTGTAGGAGTACTTTGAACTGTTGTCACGTTACGTAAATATCGTTTTTTTTCTTTTGCAGTCACAAATTTGTAAACGAATCCTACACGATGAATCGGTGAGAGACAACGAGAGGGAGTTCACCTTGAAGTAAAAAAGAAAAAAAAAAAAAGAAAAAAAGAGTCCGAAGGGATTGAGAGTAAATTTCACGAAGTCACGAGTGAAGGCTCACGATCGAGGGGAAAAAATAAAAAATCATTATTCTCATTTGAGATTCGAGGCATGAATGAAAGTGCCGAGCGCCACGAAAGAGGTAGAAAAAAAATAAAAATAAAAATAAACTCATATAATACACGAGACGTGAAAACATCGACGAGTGGGTTTGGACGTTGGGCGAGAAACACGGTTTCGTTGAAATGACAAAGAAATTTTACCAGTCCGTAAATATTGAGATGACGAAAAAATTCGTTGGCTTTTAAAGTTTGTAATCGATACGTGTATCCGGATAATTTTATAATTGAAAGGGCATTTCGAAAAAAAAAATCACGAAAAAATTCGCGAATAATTTTCATTCGGTTGTCATTGAATGTTAATTTTTTTTTTCGTTTTTCGAATTTTTTCGTCTCTTCCGCCGTCGTCACTGCGCGGATATTACGAGACTACAAAGAGGGACCCCTCGAACCGGTGACGCGCGCGCGTGTGTTTTCTCGTCGTAGAAGATAATATAAAAGCGGATAAAGAGAGAATATAAAAGTTGTGCGCCGCCTTTTACCGCGATGGCTTTTTTTTTTTTTATTCTTCTTTACAAGGGGGATGTAAAACTCGCGAGTTTTCGCTATCTCGTCGCAGACAAAATCGACCGGTCATCTCTTAAAAAGCCTTGCGACAGTCGCTCTCAACTTTCGTCGCTATTAAAATTCGTAAAAACGTGTTTTTTTTTATTCTACGAAAAAGAAGGAAAAAAAAACAATCGTGCCGAAAATTCCACCGGAGAGATTGTTCGAAATACTTGTCTGATAATGTAAAAAATATTTCGAATTGGTACGGAAAAAATTGTAAGAGGAATTCAATTTTTTTAACCATTTGTTTTATTTAATAAAAAAAAAAGGGGCACATCTCCTCGTACAATTGTTGTCGATGTGCATCTGAATGTTGGCTTGATCGTAGGAATATTTTCAAAAATCGCACGTTCGGAATTTTCGATACGATTTTTTTTTTTCCCACAAGTTTCAAAAGGGTAGTTTCACCCTTAAAACTTCGATGTCAAAAAAAAAATGCAATAACAATCTATATTAATTATGAGTAATTTTTTTTTTTATTGTGTTTTCTTCGTCGTTTTCAGTGAGTCGTTTTTGAAAAATGCTCTTCACAAACAAAACGATTTAAGGTAGTAGTCTGGTAACTTAAGCCGATTTTCATGTCTTTTTTGGAGGGCGTTTTTTTGTAGGAAAATAAAAATGAATCGTTTTGGATATTTAGGATGTTTTTATTTACATATTGAAGAGACAAAAAAAAAATTTTTTGAAAAAATTTAATAGTTTATTATTATTATTGATCGAAGTTGGCACCTCGAAAAAAAAGCGCGTGGGTGGCCCCGGTGATTTTGGCTCTTGATGTTATCTGAAATCAAAAATTCTTGATAATTCTTAATCTATAGACATGTCATTCTGGTCGGAACTACTGAAGTTAAATTTCATGGATAAATAACAAAATGGCGGACCTTGGAAAAAAAAGTGCTTTTATTTTGCCCGCCATTTTGTTATTTATCCATGAAATTTAACTTCAGTAGTTCCGACCAGAATGACATGTCTATAGATTAAGAATTATCAAGAATTTTTGATTTCGGATAACATCAAGAGCCAAAATCACCGGGGCCACCCACGCGCTTTTTTTTCGAGGTGCCAACTTCGATCATTAATAATAATAATAATAAACTATAAAATTTTTTCAAAAAAATTTTTTTTTGTATCTTTAATATGTAAATAAAAACAACCTAAATATCCAAAACGATTCATTTTTATTTTCCTACAAAAAAAACGCCCTCCAAAAAAGACATGAAAATCGGCTTAAGTTACCAGACTAGTACCTTAAAGTATAGAAAAAAAAATTCAACCAAGAAGCGTTCTGTTCAAAGACCAATAGAAATAAATTAATTTATCTCTCTCTCTATCTTACGTTCATTTAATTAGATGGGGTCGACTCTGAGACGAGAGAGATATTGATTAGCGCGCATTCCAAAGTGTCTGTGTAATATTTTTCGAGATTGTCGCGAAGATCCCGAGGGCAAAATTATCAAATATACATAGAACCCTCTATTATCTTTACAAACAACTCGAAAGAGACTCGTTCCAAAGCCTGTAATTGACGGGATGACGACGTAAAATTGATAGAATTTATAAAAAAGCAAAAAAAAAAAGAAAAAAAAATTGTGTATTAAAAAGAATGATTCACGTTGATACAGTCTTAGATGGGGAATTTCTCTTTTTTTTTTTTTGACAAATCATGAAAGAAAAACCATTGGAATTTCTCGGTACATGTACGGCGTTATAAAAGAGAATCCCGGATGACTCTCATCGTTGAGTTTATATTACGCGCGGCGTGAGGTCGTTACTAAAGAGATTTACAAACGCACACACGCACACTAATCATACACACATAGAATATACATATATATATACAGGGTGTCCCAAAACTAGAAGGACAGAGTGAAAAGGGGGTTAGATTGGCTCTGGAACAATTAAAATAAACAAATATGATCTCATCGAAAGTCCAATGTCGTTTTTGAGAAAAAACGTCTTTTTTGATTTTTCAGAAAATCGCTACCCAGCACTTGTTATTCTGCTGCCACAATGAATTACTTAGGGTACAACCAAAAGTCACTAAACCGCACTAAGTGCGGTAAGCCAACTGGTTCTAAGAAGAAAAAAATAGTACCTTTGTGGGAGTATAAGGAAATAAAAAATAATAATATTTAATGATTTATTTAATTTTTACAACATGTGCTCAAATTGTCTAGCTCCAAACATGATACACAAACGGCACACATATTTTAGAAACAAAATATGAATAAACCCAAAGTAATTGATGATGTTGAAGTTTGCATCGTTGTGATGCAACGGAAATAGATTTTATAAACCATTAATTCCCCTCAAGATTGAATTATCGATGACAAAAAATCGTTAAAACGTTTCATTGGGATCTCCTCCGAGGGGGGGGGGGGGCGGGGTCGAAGTTTCGAACCGTAAAAGCTTCGACGGTTCAAAACTCCGAATTTATGTGGGACGATCTAAAAGCTTTTCAAAATTTTAAAATCCTTCCTTTTTAAAACAGAAATGTCATTGCGAAGAATAGTTATACATCGAGGATTAAATGACAAGAATAATTATGGGACCGACCTGCAAAAGAATCGAAAATCAAAAATCCTACTACTTAAGGTAGTAATCTGGTAACTTAAGCCGATTTTCATGTCTTTTTTGAAGGGCGTTTTTTTGTAGGAAAATAAAAATGAATCGTTTTGGATATTTAGGATGTTTTTATTTACATATTAAAGATACAAACAAAAATTTTTTTGAAAAAATTTAATAGTTTATTATTATTATTGATCGAAGTTGGCACCTCGAAAAAAAAAACGCGTGGGTGGCCCCGGTGATTTTGGCTCTTGACGTTATCTGAAATAAAAAATTCTTGATAATTCTTAATCGATAGACATGTCATTCTGGTCGGAACTACCGAAGTTAAATTTCATGGATAATTTCATGGACTTTGGAAAAAATTTTTTGTTTTCCAGAGTCCGCCGTTTTGTTATTTATCCATGAAATTTAACTTCGGTAGTTCCGACCAGAATGACATGTCTATAGATTAAGAATTATCAAGAATTTTTTATTTCAGATAACATCAAGGGCCAAAATTAAATAAAATTTTAACAGGCTACTCTACACACTTATAGTTCTCGTCGGAACTACCGAGAAATTTTTTCACCCCTAACTTTTTATTTGACAACCCCTTCGTTGCTAAAATAAAAGGACTTTAGCAAAGAAGAGGTTGTAAAATAAAAAGTTAAGGGTGAACAAATTTCTCGGTAGTTCCGACGAGAACTATAAGTGTGTAGAGTAGCCTGTTAAAATTTGAAAGCAATCGGTTCGGTAGAAAAAAAGTTAGGACCCGGGCTGCCAACTTCGAGGTGCCAACTTCGATCAATAATAATAATAATAATAAACTATTAAATTTTTTCAAAAAAATTTTTTTTTGAATCTTTAATACGTAAATAAAAACATCCTAAATATCCAAAACGATTCATTTTTATTTTCCTACAAAAAAACGCCCTCCAAAAAAGACATGAAAATCGGCTTGAGTTACCAGACCGACTACCTTAACGATTTATCTCAAAAAATCAAAGAAGACGATTTTTCTCGAAAACCATGAGACTTTTACCGAGGTCAATATTTATTTATTTCGATAGATCCGGAGCCAATCTAATCAACCGTGTCACTCTGACGTGCTAGTTTTGAGACATCCTGTATATATATATTAAAGTGTATGTCGTTCTACGATCGTCGCGCTTCCGCGCTCTCTCAAGCTTCGCGTATAAACTTCCTACAAATCGTGATTCATCGGCGGGGTTATACCGCGTGCGCATCGCGCTAGCTTTCCCCCAGGTGAGAGAGACGTTCCACGGTTATTCGTCATCCGCGGATACGAATAACCCTCACGATCTCTTTTACGATAGAGACTCCTTTTTTTCTTTCTTTCTTTATTCCAATTGGGAAACATTGCTGACCGTTCAATTCCGGGGCATTCCCAATAATCCATCGTACGATAACTCGTAGAATTCATCGACAAAATTCAAAATAATAATAAAAATAAATGTTGTATTAAAATTTTCGTTATTTTCGATACTTTCGATATTTTCGATATTTTCGAAAATAAATACCAAACTTTTGCTTCATTATATTGGAACTATTCAATAACTTCATTGTATCTAAAGAGATTTTTTGTTTTACTATTATTATTTTTTTAAATAATGTTTCCTGTACAGATTTTCAAGTTTTTTTACGTCCGTTCCCCTTTTTTATTACAAGATTTGCGAAATGAATGTTATCGGGCGGGCTATAAGTTTTTTTTTTTTTCTCCGAGTGAATTGGCAAACGGAGAAGGCAAACGCGAGTAAGGTACCCGAAAAGTTCTGAGACCGGTGTTGGACCGGCGCGCGCGGTTCGCGAGATTGTTTTGCTCGATTTATTTTATTTTCATTATTGCTTTTTTCTTCGTTTTTTTTTGGCCACGACTGTGTCCGAAGGTCTCCGAGAACCGGTCGCTCCCCCGAAGAAGTTACCCGTGTCGTCGAACCCAAATCGGCATTCCTACCTAGCTTACAGTATATATATCTATAAACGTACTTTATATATATATATATATATAGGATGTAGCTTCTTCGTTCGCTGCTCATTGCCCGGATCCGAAACGAGAGAAGCGTCTCGAACGGCGTTACTCTTTATTAATTTTTTTTTTTTTAATTAAAAAAAGAAATTTTTAATCCGTGCAACTATTTATAGATTTCGTTATCACTTAACACTTCCTTGACTGCACTGACTCATTTTTTTTTAGAAAAAAATCCGTACCCAATAACCTGAGACTCGGCTGTCCGTCCGTCCGTCTGTCTGTCTGTCTGTCTGTCTGTCGCAGGCTTTTTTTCCCCCCCAATTGGTTAAACCTATCGACTTCAAATTTCGCACACGAGTAGAGTGAAATGTTCCGAGGATGATCACCGAGTGATTTTTGAAAAAAATACATTTTTTCTTCACCGAAAATTCTCAGCGACCAAAATGTGTGATGGCGAAAAACAAAAAAAAAACATGTTTTTTTTCCTGGCGAGTGGGGTGTCGTTTGAAAGGGATTACTTTGAGGATCGAAGCAATATTTTTTCAATAAATTTTTGCGACGCATATTTTCAATAATATCCACAAAAAAATGTTCGTTTTTTTTTTGTTTTAAATATGCCCTTCGTCCATTAATTTCGAAACTACCGTATCGGAAAATTCCGCAAAGACTATAGCGACGTCGACGACGATGTCGAAGTTTGCATCGTTGGAATGCAACGAAAATAGATTTTCTTTCGAAATCATTAATCCGTCTTAAGATTGTATTATCGATGACGAAAATCGTTAAGGTGGTAGTCTGGTAACTTAGGCCGATTTTCATGTCTTTTTTGGAGGGCGTTTTTTTGTAGGAAAATAAAAATGAATCGTTTTGGATATTGAGGATGTTTTTATTTACATATTAAAGATACAAAAAAAAAATTTTCCGAAAAAATGTAATAGATTATTATTATTATTATTATTATCATTGATCGAAGTTGGCACCTCGAAATTGGCAGCCCGGGTCCTAATTTTTTTTCTACCGAACCGATTGCTCTCAAATTTTAACAGGCTACTCTACACACTTATAGTTCTCGTCGGAACTACCGAGAAATTTTTTCATCCCTAACTTTTTATTTTACAACCCCCTCTTTGCTAAAATAAAAGGACTTTTTTTTCCAAAGTCCACCATTTTGTTATTTATCCATGAAATTTAACTTCGGTAGTTCCGACCAAAATGACATGTCTATAGATAAAGAATTATCAAGAATTTTTTATTTCGGATAACATCAAGAGCCAAAATCACCGGGGCCACCCACGCGCTTTTTTTCGAGGTGCCAACTTCGATCAATAATAATAATAATAATAATAATAAACTATTAAATTTTTTCAAACTAATGTCGCACTCTCCAGCGACACGGTTGTCAAGATGTCTCGCGTTAAGAAAAACAAGTCAATGGTTTATGAATGATCGAATATATTATTTTATTACAAATACAGAATACGTGCTTTCTCTTCGAGGTGTAGTTTTCGACTCCTTCTTCTTTTCTTTCTTTGCTTTTTTCAATGTTTGTTATTTTCCGAACTTCTTAGTTACGCTCGCTTATATTTCTTTTCTTTTATAATACAACGTCCACTCGAATAATTTGCCACACTAATTTTTTTTTGTATTTTTAATATGTAAATAAAAACATTCTAAATATCCAAAACGATTCATTTTTATTTTCCTACAAACAAACGCCCTCCAAAAAAGACACGAAAAACGGCTTAAGTTACCAGACTACTACCTTAAAACGTTTTATTGGGTTTCTCCTTTCAAGGACCTGTACCTAAATACACACGAGAAGGAAGAACAATACTGAAAAGTGTAAAATTTGAAAATCCGCGTTGCCGTTCCAACGACGCAGCCTCAACATCATCGTCGATGTTGTAATGAATTTTTCCAACATATGAAATCCGTACTATTGCCCAAAGTGACGTCACTCGGCGAAACAGTACGGAATCTTCGGGTTTCGTGCTTGATCGAATTTTCAAAATTTAGCGCTCATTAGACAACAATAACTCGTGTGATTTCGTTCGAGCATTCGATTAGACTCTAATTTCTGATTAAAAAAAAATTGTACACTCATCCAAGTACGTAGGGTTATTCTGTACTGAAGTAAATGTCAAAAATTCCGTTAATATCGTTTGGATATAATTTTGAGAATCGATGACGAAAAAAAAGAAAAAAAAAAGAAAGAAAATAGGGTAACACGATTCGCCGAAGATTGACGATAGTGTCGGGCACAATTGTCTCCTGTTCTCGATCGCTTTAGCGTGTCCGGTTAAGGCGAACGATATTATCATCCGATTAGAATCCGATATGATTCAAGATGGTGGAGGGGGGGATGGGTTGGTTAATCGTACTTATACGGTATGGAGTTCGTGAGAATCGATTGTCGGGTGATGAAAAAAAAAAAAGAAAAAAAAAGATCATGCGATAAATTGTCGTTCAAACTATAAATGGTCAATCGATCAATTATGAGATTAAACATATACACAGACTGTAGCGGAAGAAAAAAAATAATAATAACTGTGCAAACGACTGTAACATAAATCTCGTATTGCGAAAGACTAATCAAGTGTTTCAACGAGCCTATTTTAGTTTGAAACGAAAAAAAAAAAAGGAAAAGAAGGCTCAACGAAGAGCATGTTTGTCGCTGTCGATCGATTAAACAAACGAATTTCACGAAAGCAAAAAAAAAACGATTCGACCCACTTCTCGTCCAATCCGGAGAGTGTACCGAGCGATTTTAGCCGCGAAATCAAGTTTACGATGGGACACGCAATGAACGTAAAAGCGAATGAGAACGTGAAAAATGAATCAGCGAATTGAAGAAATCAAGGAGTGAGAAATTTGGACAGAGGTTTTAATGGAATTTTGTTTTCTCCTCTTTTTTTTTTTCCCTTCTTTTTCGTAATTGTCAACTGGTTGGTGGATATGGAATGACCATAAATGGTTGTAATTCTCGTTTCTCGGTGTGGCGCTATCATCACTTTTTGATTCCACCTCTCGTTATATTTGCCTTTAGCGTGTGGTTACCTGCTTATAATACATTGTTTTTCGTATTTATTTATATATATATATATATATATATATATATATATATATATATATATATATATATATATGGTGGCAAGCCGCAAGTTTTATGTACGATGTCGAACTCGTCGACGGCGATTGGTAGGCACTTCCGAAGCGGGTTAAGGACGATCGTCCTTATAAGGACTCGTCTTTGACTCGTTCCAGCTCAATCATCGCTTATTCGGAGTCTCATTGGAGTTTCGTTTACAGCAACATAGAGAGAGAGAGAGAGCCCATCTCTGTGCCATTTTTCATTAGATCGAAATTTTTTTCATTAAGGTAGTAGTCTGATAACTTTAGCCGATTTTCATGTCTTTTTTGGAGGGCGTTTTTTTGTAGGCAAATAAAAATGAATCGTTTTGGATATTTAGGATGTTTTTATTTACATATTAAAGATACAAAAAAAAATGTTTTTTGAACAAATTTAATAGTTTATTATTATTATTATTACTGATCGAAGTTGGCACGTCGAAGTTGGCAGCCCGGGTCCTAACTTTTTTTCTACCGAACCGATTGCTTTCAAATTTTAACAGGCTACTCTACACACTTATAGTTCTCGTCGGAACTACCGGAAATTTTTTTCACCCCTAACTTTTTAGTTTACAATCCCTTCTTTGCTAAGATAAAAGAACTTTTTTTTCCAAAGTCCGCCATTTTGTTATTTATCTGTGAAATTTAACTTCAGTAGTTCCGACCAGAACTATAAGTGTGTAGAGTAGCCTGTTAAAATTTGAAAGCAATCGATTCGGTAGAAAAAAAGTTAGGACCCGGGCTGCCAACTTCGAGCAATAATAATAACAATAATAAACTATTAAGTTTTTTCAAAAAAATTTTTTTTGTATCTTCAATTTGTAAATAAAAACATCCTAAATATCCAAAACGATTCATTTTTATTTTCCTACAAAAAAACGCCCTCCAAAAAAGACATGAAAATCGGCTTAAGTTACCAGACTACTACCTTAAATCATGAAATTAAGGGCTCACAAACCCCTGAAAGTTTCAAAAAATCAATTATTCTAACAGATTTTAATTCTTTATACTTTTGATTGGAAAAAAAAATTTTTTTTTTTTTTAATTCCACTCCGTTACAAAGTTATAGCAATAAATGTGACCGGACATCGGATTAACACGGCTACCTACCAGAAACTTTAAACGCGTTTTTTCTCGAAACTACGTTTTTAGACAGTGTCAGCACGATAACTTAGTCAATTTCTAACATTAAAAAAAAATTTTTTTTTTCAATCTTGACAATTACTTTCTCTATAGTCTGACGAGAAGTTCATTTTTTGGTCATTTTTTGGTTGGTTTTCTCTATAGTCTGACGAGAAGTTCATTTTTTTGGTCATTTTTTGGTTGGACGATTTCTTATAAATTATTAAACGCACATTTTTTTTTTCTAAATTGCATACTAAAATTTGAAATACTGTAATTTTTTTATTCGATAAAAAAAAAATCCCTCCGTCAGACTATCACTACATTATTTTACTAGATTCTTTTTTATTTTTGCAGATTGGATAATTTTTCGTGAAGTTATGATGTCGACGAGGTGGCGCCATTGTTTTCATCAGTAGTCCATTTATACCCGTAAAAATAATATTAATATTAATAAAAAAAAAATTTTCAATTTTCTTTCTTACAGTTGAAGAGTTAATAAAAAATGTGAAATCAACAATTTAATTTTTTAGCATTCACAGCGGTATGTGAGCCTTTAATTAAGATGGAAAATATCAATATTTTCATATTTCAATTTACTTTCGTTCAATTTACGAATAATTCTCTCTCTCTCTCTCTCTCTCTCTTTCTGCTAACTGCGCAGGTATCGTTGCTACAAAAGTTTTTCGGAAGGTTCACATGATGAGAGGCTCGAGAGAACGCAGGTGTGGGAGTACAGGTGATATCAAGAGTTTAAACAGAGTTCTCAGGGCGGTTCAAACGTTGAAAAGAGGGTACTTGGTATCGGGAATATAGAAGAGAAAGAGGGCATTGTACAGGGGGGGCGGAAAAAATCGAGAAACGAAGAAAGAGCGAGCGAAAGAGAGCGAGAAGTTTTTATGGCAACAGCTTGTAGGCGAGTTTAATAGCGATTTTGTGAACCCGCAGGACATTAAAAACACCTGTCCCCCTGTGCCATAGTTAAACCGGAATGAACAAAGAGAAGCAATTAATTTCCAAGGCATTTCTATGAGCAGGAATAAAATTCCAAACAATTGGGAATCGCACCTTAATGTCAAAGAAGAAAAAAAATCTAAATTTCCAATCCCCGCCCGGTGAAAAAGAAAAAAAAACCGAAGAAAATCTTAAAAATCAGGAATCGAGACAAAGTAAAAAAAAAAAAATATTGAGAAAGTGGCCAAAAACAAAAAAATTGCAAATTTTGCTGGCTATCGAGGACAAAGCTCTCGCCAGGTAGAAACAATTTTCGGCACGTGTTTTCGGTGCGAGCTAACTCGATCGTTAAACAGACAGAAATAAAAGAAGAAACGGAGAGAGAGAGAGAGAGAGAAAGAGGATCTCTCAACGTGAGAGAGAAAAAAGAGAGAAGAAACAAGAGTAAAAAAGATTTAAAAAAAAGAAGGTAAGAAGAAGCTAAAAGGGAGAGAGAGGGAGAGAAAGAAGTTTTCTCGGTTCTTCTCTTCTCGGGGAGTGTATATAGCGAACCGGCGTGTATGACATCAGCTTCGGAGAGTTCTCGTCCCCGGACAAGGCTTGCCGGTTGACACACATGGCTGGCCCTCGGCTTCGCGGTAAACGTCCTTCATATATGTGTTTCATGTCCTCATATGTATGTGTTTCATGTCCTCATATATGTGTTTCATGTCCTCATATATATGTGTTTCATGTGCTCATATATATGTGTGTATGCCCATGTACATTTTTCATCTTGCTCTCGGTATATTGCGAACGCACCTGAGGACGTGCATTCGTCTCCAATGGTAGAGGATTCTCGTGAAATTATTTTTTCAACGAACAAATGGGAATTTTTACAATTTTTTCTTTTCACATCTTCGTTTATATAAACGAGAAGATAAAGTATAGAAAAATATATATATATGTAAAAGAAATTGTCAAATACAGTCAAATTTCTCAATTCCCATGTACATTTTTCATCTTGCTCTCGGTATATTGCGAACGCACCTGAGGACGTGCATTCGTCTCCAATGGTAGAGGATTCTCGTGAAATTATTTTTTCAACGAACCAATGGGAATTTTTACAATTTTTTCTTTTCACATCTTCGTTTATATAAACAAGAAGATAAAGTATAGAAAAAAATATATATATGTAAAAGAATTGTCAAATACAGTCAAATTTCTCAATTCCCATGTACATTTTCCATCTTGCTCTCGGTATATTGCGAACGCACCTGAGGACGTGCATTCGTCTCCAATGGTAGAGGATTCTCGTGAAATTATTTTTTCAACGAACCAATGGGAATTTTTACAATTTTTTCTTTTCACATCTTCGTTTATATAAACGAGAAGATAAAGTATAGAAAAAAATATATATATGTAAAAGAAATTGTCAAATACAGTCAAATTTCTCAATTCCCATGTACATTTTTCATCTTGCTCTCGGTATATTGCGAACGCACCTGAGGACGTGCATTCGTCTCCAATGGTAGAGGATTCTCGTGAAATTATTTTTTCAACGAACCAATGGGAATTTTTACAATTTTTTCTTTTCACATCTTCGTTTATATAAACGAGAAGATAAAGTATAGAAAAAAATATATATATGTAAAAGAAATTGTCAAATACAGTCAAATTTCTCAATTCCCATGTACATTTTTCATCTTGCTCTCGGTATATTGCGAACGCACCTGAGGACGTGCATTCGTCTCCAATGGTAGAGGATTCTCGTGAAATTATTTTTTCAACGAACCAATGGGAATTTTTACAATTTTTTCTTTTCACATCTTCGTTCATATAAACGAGAAGATAAAGTATAGAAAAAAATATATATATTCAAAAGAAATTGTCAAATACAGTCAAATTTCTCAATTTGACTTTTCGAAAAAGGATTTTATTTTTCATAACTGCTTTTGTTAATCCCGGAACCGGTGTTTTTTCGACAAACCTGGAAAATGTATGGGTCGTACCAAAAAAAAAAGGGGTGAGGAATTTGGAAAAAATTCTGAAACAATTTGGAAAAAATTCACGAACGAAATCGGTAAATTATTCTGATCGGGCATTTGATTATTAATCAAAAAGGGATTTGGAAGAAAATTCTCAAATAATTCGGAAAAAATTCACGAACGAAATCGGCGAATTGTTCTGATCGGACATTTGATTAAGGTAGTAGTCTGGTAACTTAAGCCGATTTTCATGTCTTTTTTGGAGGGCGTTTTTTTTGTAGGAAAATAAAAATGAATCGTTTTGGATATTTAGGATGTTTTTATTTACATATTACAGATACAAAAAAAAATTTTTTGATAAAATTTAATAGTTTATTATTATTGATCGAAGTTGGCACATCGAAAAAAAAGCGCGTGGGTGGCCCCGGTGATTTTGGCTCTTGATGTTATCTGAAATCAAAAATTCTTCATAATTCTTAATCTATAGACATGTCATTCTGGTCGGAACTACTAAAGTTAAATTTCATGGATAAATAACAAAATGGCGGACAAAATAAAAGGACTTTTTTTCCAAAGTCCGCCATTTTGTTATTTATCCATGAAATTTAACTTCAGTAGTTCCGACCAGAATGACATGTCTATAGATTAAGAATTATCAAGAATTTTTTATTTCAGATAACATCAAGAGCCAAAATCACCGGGGCCACCCACGCGCTTTTTTTTCGAGGTGCCAACTTCGATCAGTAATAATAATAATAATTAACTATTAAATTTTTTCAAAAAATTTTTTTTTTGTATCTTTAATATGTAAATAAAAACATCCTAAATATCGAAAACGATTCATTTTTATTTTCCTACAAAAAAACGCCCTCTAAAAAAGTCATGAAAATCGGCTTAAGTTACCAGATTACTACCTTAAGCGGTATGGCCACGGTAGAATTTTCAAAAAATCGATGTTTTTTTTTTGCTTAAACGATGCTTTATCATCGTAAAAATAAGTTAAGTTAAGGCAAGGTAGTAGTATTTTTTGTATAATGTAATAACCCCTTTGGCACGGTTACAGAGTACCCGAGCGCGCCGCGTGATAAATAACTTTGACAATTTTTACCCGATTGACTTAAAATTTTTTATTTATGTTCCTAATTGCATTTCGCAGAGAAGTACGTACGGAATTTCTGATTGATTAAAAACTTTTTATTATATCAGCAGTTTCATACGAAATTTTTTCACTGGAAATTCACGTTTTAAGTTCAAATGCCTAAAATATTCGAATAAAACAATATTTTACAAATTCCTTAGGTACTTCCCTAGGTATTCTGATGTAGATTAACGAGGATTTTTTTTTTTGTTCAAATTTAAAAATAGTGGATGCCAAATGTCACGCCGCAAAGCGCCTCAAAAAAAAAAGATACCAAAAGCAAATAGCAGTAGTCGGCCATTTTGGATAGTAAAAAAAACACAAAAAAAAATATTTTTTATTAGCTTGATATTTGTACTAAATAGATGTGTAATTAGTTTTATAAATAAATGACTTTTTCATACAAAAAAAAATTGTTAAATGTCCACGTGATTTTATACCCGCTATCGTGGTCGTACCTCTTAAATTTAGCAATGGGGGGAAAAATACAAAGTTTTGGTTTTTTTTTTTTCGTTTCACCCGTTAGACGACGCGAAACTGTACGGCGGTTTAAGGGAGGAAATAGGGTTAGACGGTTCAAAAAATCGATTTTTTTTTAAATTTCATAAATTGTTAGTAAAACTATTGAAAAATATGTTCCCAAAATTTAAAATGAGCTCTCCTTCAGGCCCCGAGCGCGCCACGTGTATAACCGAGCGGTCGCTATTTTTTCAAACGCGTTTTTCTGAAAACGACTTTTTTTGAACTTGCGTACACGCTAGTTTGAAAAGTTTTCGACCAATCGTTTTGAAAATTGGCAGTTACTTTCTTCATAGTATTGCGCTCTATATGAACCTAAAATCGTAATATTATCATTACTTAAAATAATGTTTTTTTGCAAATAAAGTTGTAAAAAATGACAAAAAATCATGCTTTTTTGTTTTGACCCCTGTAAAAAATTCAATTTTCGATTTTTTCGATAGCATTTAGGTTCATATAGAAGAGAGACATATAATAGAAGTAAATTCCAACCTCGTTTGATTTCAGATGAAAATTGCGGCTTCCAGAATGTACGCAAAATGCTGAGTCTGATTGTCACCTGCAATATGGGGTCGCTAATATCTTCGGTGTTTTTCAAGGGAATTCTTCAAAATTTTTATACTATATACTTAAATATATGTATAAAATATTCTCAAAGTTTCAACAAATTATATTCATTTTTTATACTATAAAAAAATTCATGAAAATCATTGAGAAAACGCTGTCCTAACCCTATTTCCCTCCTTAACGTTCGAGCGGGGTCTAACCAGTACGTTCACGCTAATTTCATTATAAACTGTGTGTAACGACGAGGCGAGTAAAACGCTTCGTGAAAATACGCGAAAGACATATAATTACACGATCGCAGAAAGAGAGAGGGAGAGAGAGAGAAAAATCGTTGACTTATTTATGAGATTGTTGAAAAATCGATATGGGATAAAAGGTGTACGGGAGCCGAGTTACGTGATCGGAGATTGTAAGGAACGTTTAAAATAATTGTTCAATAAATATTTTATAAAAAATATTAGAAAATTGAATAATCAATGAAGTATTTTATAATTTTTATAATTACTTCGAATGAAAGTTTAAAGAAAGTTGTGGATTTTCAATTTTTACTATAGATAATCTTATTTTTTCGTTGATTAATCAAATTTAAATAATTCTGTCTTTAAACATACAAGACTCCATTTTATCTAATTTTTTTTTTTAATCTTATACGAACATCCACCAAACTTACATTTACAAAATTGCATTATTTCGAAGTTATTATTCTCAGGTATACTCTCGGAAAATCAATTGTCACTTTATTTAAAAAATTTTTTTTTATATCAAAATCGTGCTTCTGTTCCAGACGTGAAATTATTAAAGAACATAGACAGAGATTGAATATCCGTGTTTCTCTTGAAAAGCAATCAAGCGAGCGCAGCACGACAGCGCAAAACCAATTTACGTATTGAATTTTCCATTCGGTTAATCGACTTTACGAAATTGCTACTACGAATTTTTTCATTTCGCGTCGATGAATACTCGTCGGGATGAGTAAAAAAAATTTGTCTTAAATGTTATACGACATAAAATACCATGGCAGGAATTTTTTTCGCGTTCATGTATTTTTTTTCTGCCTCGTCATAGAGTGAATTTCGTGATGGTGGCGAAAAATTCAAGAATGTGCCAAAACATTGGAAAATCATATTTAGCAAAAAATTCCCAGACGTGTGTGTATTTGTTTTTTTTTTTTTTTTTTGCGAAATTCAAACGTCTCGAGAACCGGTTTGATCTACAGAGCCACGGACGCAAGCAGTGCATCTTCTTTATTTACCCAAAATAATTCATAAACATTCGTGAAGCGGATCTTATGGATTTTTTAATTTTTCCAAAAAATCATGAACAATTCAGCGGAGGGGTAAAAAAAAAACTGCAAATAGAATCTTGCAAATGGCTTCCTTCAAATTTCACACAATGCCGAAAGGTTTCTCAATGAGATAGCTGAAAGAAAGACAAAAAAATTGAGAAAGTCACCTCGCGGAGGGAGCTTTGAGAATTGTGCGAAAATTTCGAGGAACCAATTGTTTATTTTTATTTTTTATTTTTTGGCAACGCGAGTTTAAAAGACGCATCGAATCGTCGTAGAAGGGAGGGCCACGTGTTGGCCGCCGTAACAAAACGGCGAACCGGGGGGTGGGGAGGGGATATACACCGTAAATAACAAACAATAAAGGACGGAGAATGTATATATTTAACCGCGAACTTGAGCGATGCAGCGCTTCCAAGTTCTATTTATAAAAACCCCCGATCTATTTTGGTTTTACGTGATATATAAATATATATATACATATAGATAAAATCGGTGGGGGCCAAGAACGACTTTTGGCGCCTTCGCGGAAGATGCCTCACTGTTTACTCCCTCTTCCCCTAAATACCCCCACGCTCCTCACACGCATATATATATATATATATATATATATATATATGCTTATATCAATGATAGAAAAACCAAAAAACCTTTTTTCACAAAGAATCCCGCAAAATTTCACACCCATTATAAACACATTTTCAACAAACAAAGGGGATTTGTTGCCTGAGACGAGTGCAAAGTTTGAACGAGTCATTTTCGATTTCACCTTTTAAATTCAGGTACTAGTCTGGTAACTTAAGCCGATTTTCATGTCTTTTTTGGAGGGCGTTTTTTTGTGGGAAAATAAAAATGAATCGTTTTGGATATTTAGGATGTTTTTATTTACATATTAAAGATACAAAAAAAAAAATGTTTGAAAAAATTTAATAGTTTATTATTATTATTATTATTGATCGAAGTTGGCACCTCGACAAAAAAGCGCGTGGGTGGCCCTGGTGATTTTGGCTCTTGATGTTATCTGAAATCAAAAATTCTTGATAATTCTTAATCTATAGACATGTCATTCTGGTCGGAACTACTGAAGTTAAATTTCATGGATAAATAACAAAATGGCGGACAAAATAAAAGGACTTTTTTTTCCAAAGTCCGCCATTTTGTTATTTATCCATGAAATTTAACTTCAGTAGTTCCGACCAGAATGACACGTCTATAGATTAAGAATTATCAAGAATTTTTTATTTCAGATAACATCGAGAGCCAAAATCACCGGGGCCACGCACGCGCTTTTTTTTTTCGAGTCGCCAACTTCGATCAATAATAATAATAATAATAAACTATTAAATTTTTTCAAAAAAATTTTTTTTTGTATCTTTAATATGTAAATAAAAACATCCTAAATATCCAAAACGATTCATTTTTATTTTCCTACAAAAAAACGCCCTCCAAAAAAGACATGAAAATCGGCTTAAGTTACCAGACTACCTACCTTAACAGACCTAATGTTCTTTTCTGATGTTAATGAATTTATTAGGATCTCGAATTACGGAAAAATTACGAAACTAGCGTATAAAAAAAAAAAAAATTGCTGCTCAATTACCCATTACCTTAATTATTATTAATTATTAATTATTCCATTTATCAACAAAAAAAAAGAACTTAATAAAAATTAATAAAATTCCTGCGAGAAACTTGAGTAAAAAAAAGGTTACTGCTCAATTTCCTATTACCTTTGAAATTATTCAATTTATAAAAACAAAAACCGTAATAAAATATTCTAGAATTAAAAAAAAATCGAAATATCGCTTCGATATTTTGGAGGGTCTGCAGAAAAATGTAGCGCAGAAGTAACGTTTCGTTCATACTGTGAATTATGATAAACGAATCTTGACGAGTGATCCGGACGCAAGTTTTCGATTAGATGTATGATGTTTGCATCGTTGGAATGCAACGAGAATAGATTTTTTACACCATTAATCGCCCTCAAGATTGGATTATCGATGACAAAAATCGTTAAAACGTTTTATTGCCGTCTCCTTCAAGGACCTGGGCCTAAATGGCCACGAGAAGCAAGAGCAATACTGAAAATGAAAACTTAAAAACCAATTTGCGTTGCGTTCCAACGATGCAAACTTCAGCATCATTTTCGATTCGCTATTTAAATGTAGAGACTTAATGTTCTTTTACAATGTAAACGAATCAATTGCGATCTCAAATTAAGGAAAAATTAACAAAATTCCTGCGAGAAACTGGCGTAAAAAAAAAGTTGCTGCTCAGTTTCCCACTACCTTTGAAGATATTCAATTTACAAAAAAAAAAAAAAAAAAACGTAATAAAATATTGTAAAATAAAAAATCTAAATATCGCTTCAATCTTCTATAAGTCCCGAAAAAAAAATGTCGCGAAGAAGTAACGTTTCGTTAATATTGTGAATTATGATGAACGAATCTTAACGAGTGATGTGCCATTAGGAATTCCTCTTGTTTCTCATACGCTCTCCGTCAAACGATGACAAATTCTAGTCAGCATTTGCCGAACCGGCTAACGTTCACCATTATATATATATATATATATATATATATATATATATATATACAATCTTTTTTTCCTCGTGATCTTTGTCTTTCTCTCTTCCTCGCTTGTACAAAGTTTTACCAAGAGAGAATTCCTAGATGTTCCCCCGAGGCGCACCACTATATATAACAGAGAGTTTGTTGCTTATCTGTAACGCCCGACGAGAGTTCTCGCATACGTGAATCGAATTGCTCGTGGTTACCAGAGTGCTAGACATTTTTTTTCTTTTTCTTCTCAAGACGTGGTTGGTGGTCAGAGATTTTCTTATACATACGAACACACAAATACAGAAGCATAAGCGCGCGAATAGCCAGGATCTCTTGCCAACAAATATTATCATAAACGTTCGTCGTCCACTCTGGCAAAATTGTGCTCAATAGACACGAGCTCGTAATGCCATGTCGTAGAGAGACAGAGAGAGAAAAGAAAAAAAATCCGCACGATACCAAGTGTGCAAATTTTCTCTTCGTTTACATTGGCAACAATCGAGGCTGCGTCAACTCGGGGGCTGCCTGACATTTCCCGATTACTCCCAAATGTCTGTCTTGAATAGCAATGGGTTTTTTTTTTTTCACAATGATTTTAAATGTATTTTTTACCACAGAATTTAATATAATATTTTTTCTCAAAAAATTGCGTACAGAGGAAAATGAATGTTTTTTCAAGAGACAGAATTTCATCGTTTCAAGGGGACCCGCTGATTTTTGGGAATTTTTATTCGAAAAATTCTTTTCACGACGGACAATTTTGTTAAGGTCGAATTTTTTGATTGATATCGTCATTAAAGAGTTGCGATTGAAAATCTGCTGATTAGCAAAAAGTATCTCGATATTAAAAAATTCGTATTTACAAAAATATTCGTGATAAAAATTTGAAAAAATTACCAAACGCTCGTTTCGGTGTGAGGAACGTATGAAAAAATTGGCAACAAGATCGAAGCACTTGAGATTGAGAAATTGATCGATTTGGAATGAAATGACCCGTATGTAAGTATTATATATTGTTTATGAATATTTCTCTTGTTTGAACGACATTTTAAGACAGATGGCCGTACGAAGAGAAGATCTTTTCATAAAGAGGCGAATTCTATCATATGTTTATAATTTTTTTTTCCGTTTCAAACGCCCGGAGAATCGATCGCGCCAATAAACGCTTTCATTCATCGTCTCTGATGTGTATATTTTTTTCGCTCGGTTCGCAGCGCACACCCGAGATTATTTTTCGGAGCACAGAGAGTCGTGACGACATCGCCAAGATATTTTTACCGATACAAGTCACTCGAACAGACCTCGTTGAAAAAAAAAAAACCGATTGAAAAAAAATAATCTTTAAGTAAAATTGGATTTTTAATAAACTATCTTTTTTTAGTTAATACAAATTTTCAGGTTCTGTATCGAATTACTAAGAACTTAAACATCTTTAACTGTTGTTATGGCTACTTCAAATTACGTCATTGCTTAATTCTTTAAGAGGGGAAATAGGGTTAGACGGTTCAAAAAAACCATTTTTTTTTAATTTCATAAATTGTTAGTAAAACTATTGAAAAATATGTTCCCAAAATTTTTAATGAAAATTCCGACTCGTTCTATTGTTATAAGCCATTAAAGTGAGTAGCTCTCCTTCAGACCCCGAGCGTACTATTTTTTCAAACGCGTTTTTCTGAAAACGACTTTTTTTGAACTTGCGTACACGCTAGTTTGAAAAGTTTTCAACCAATCGTTTTGAAAATTGGCAGTTACTTTCTTCATAGTACTGCGCTCTAAATTAACCTAAAATCGGAATATTATCATTATTAAAAATAATTTTTTTTTTGCAAATAAAGTTGTAAAAAATGGCAAAAAATGAAGCTTTTTTGTTTTGACCCCTGTAAAAAATTCAATTTTCTATTTTTTTGATAGCATTTAGGTTCATATAGAAGAGAGACATATAATAAAAGTAAATTTCAACCTCGTTTGATTTCAGATGAAAATTGCGGCTTCCAGAATGTACGCAAAATGCTGAGTCTGATTGTGACCTGTAATATGGGGTCGCTAATATTTTCGGTGTTTTTCACGGAAATTCTTCAAAAATTTTATAGTATATACTTAAATATATGTATAAAATATTCTCAAAGTTTCAATAAATTATATTCATTTTTTATACCATAAAAAAATTCATGAAAATCATTGAGAAAACGCTGTCCTAACCCTATTTCCCCCCTTAAGAAAATGTAAAAAATAAAATAAAACAAAATCGATTAAAAAATAATCTTTCGGCAAGATTGGATTTTTAATAAACTTTTTTTTTTACTTAATACAAATTTCGAGGACTTGTATCGAATTATTAAGAATTTTAACTTCTTTAACTGTAGTTATGACTGTTTGAAATTACTTAAAATTAATTAAAAAAAAATAAAAAAAAACAAGAATTTATTACGTTTTGATAGCCTATTCGATCGGAAATGTTTTGCTGATAACGAATCACACCGAGTTTTCATCGATAGCTCAAAGATTCAATAATAAAAAACATGTTTTTTCTTGTTCAACAATAGGCTATTATATCTGTAGATACCCAATTAAATTGTGAGAATTTTGAATCTTTAGTAACGAGCAAAGTCGATCGAAAAATGCTCGTTTAAATTCCTCAGGTTGTTTGAACAGGTGCGTGAACTCTGTGTCGTCTCCCACGCCTTGGAAATCCTATACCCACGTGTTACAAGTGACTATGCACCATTAACAGCTATATAAGCGCGGGCGAGGGGGTGACTGATCGAACAAGGAATTTCGGTGCGATGTGA